>JAMQGT020005335.1:0-19883 GCA_024447675.2 Pterophyllum scalare
TTCTGACTATGAAACCACATCCTGGCAACGTGTCAAACTTCTTTAGCCAATGAGCATATCCTGGATAATCCTCCTTTCTGGCTCCTAGAATGACCAAAATGGACTAAATGTTTTATTCAGACCTGAAATGAAGCTGCGTCCATCTTTTATACTGTCTGTGGATGAACTGAGGGGCTGCACCAATATGAGATAAATATGGATTATTTTGAACTGTTAGTCATACAAAGCTACGCTGGTAGAATTCATCAATACAAATCTGGAAGTCAGGAAATGAGCAGAATGGGTCCATTTTTATATTTCTGAATGTTTAATGAAATTTTTTTATTTTATTGCAGCTGCAACTGTTTTAACGTTCCTCATATTTAAACTTAGAATCATATCATATTTAATTATTAATACTGTTTCAGTACATTTAAGGCTGATTTCATTTCTCAGTCATTTTCTTTATCACATTGTTTTTGAGTCTTTGTGTTTTTCTTGTTCACAGCTCCAAACATTTATAAGTCCAACTTTGCTCTCTGATCTGTTTCAGCAGCCACAACTACAACTACAGCACAGAGTTTCAGCCCCAGCTCAGGAAGCTCCACACCTTCATTCACTGTCACTGGAGCCACTGAGGAGTCTGACAGAGCAGCATCTACAGGTACATCCATCTACTGTCTGACAGAAGAAGCACTGTGACACATTGGAGAGAATTAGAGTGCATACTGGGAGTCACTGGTTTGGAGCAGTGATTTCATTGTTTCTTAATGTGTCCCGGTGTATGAGTTTGTTGGACGACTGCCAGCACCAGCCAATCAGGAATGAGGATTTTCTTTAGAAACTGTATCATGCAGAAATATCTCCAACTCAAACAGGATCTCAGGTTCAGTTTGTAGATCAGAAATCCTCAGCATACAGTTACATACTGTACACGTGTGCTTGTGAGGCTGAACAAACACATTGCACAATGTCTTTCTTTCTACATCTCCAAACATGAGTCCTGTGTGAGTCTGTTGGCAGCAACACGTGGAACAAGTATTGCGTGTTCATGCATGTGCACCGCACAGCCCAAACAGGCACTCGCTCGTCAATCAGTAAGTCAGAGTAAAACCAGCTTGTTCTGCTGCCACAGGTGTGCTGCTGTATTGGATCGTCGCTGCGCTCATCTTCATCATCCTCTCATCACTGGCTGTTCTAACAATCTGCATTAAGAGGAAGAGCAACAGAGGCAAGGCCACAGGAGACACACACAAACACACAGAGCTTCCCGTCTACGCTCCAAACTGCATTTTCACGTCACCTAAAGTCTTCAAACAGTAAAACAAATATTTTACTGACTTTTTGCTTTGGACTCGTCATGCACGCCTCGCTTTGGGCTCTGAGAGCAGAGTGGTGCCAGGGTTTGGGCAGGTGTGGGCTTCCTCTGGGTGTTTAGGGGAGCTGGGCCGGTCTGTGCTCACCCTGTAGAGCTGCAGTCTCTTTGTCCTGATGGAGACGTGGCTTGAAGGGCAAATATCATGCTTTTAAATCCTCCCCTTTCATATATGAATCATTCACTTGTGGTCTGTATACAGTAGAACTGCAGCGCTTTGGTCTGAACTCCTCGTTATTGCAGCCACACAGACCCCTCTTTTACACCTGTCCTCAGGCGTCTCAGAGCAGCTCGTTTTGGTGCGGTCTCTTTAAATGTGAATGAGACATTTCACGCCCCGCCCCCCCTCCAGGTTGCAGAGCATTCCACTCCACCCCTTCAGCCATTTTTGTAGTTTGATAGCAGTGACGCGATTAGCTACCGGCAGAGAAACAAGCACTTCGAAGAGGCTCTGATGCCGGGGGGGCGATGTAAGGAATGGTGTGGGTTAATACACCCAGGTACGTGAAACTTGGACTACAAATTCACTGCAAAAAATAAATTAAATAAATGGTGGATTCATGAAATTGCCACTTGGGGTGAAAACACCTTAGACAAAGTGCCCCAATCTCTGCACCTCTGAGCATATCTCCATCCTGCTAGCCCCTGCATCTGTCCAGTGTGAAGGAGCAGAAACACTGTAACAACGACCATCTGTGTGCAGCCTGAAGGTGCAGTATCTATGCTCCAGGAGACCACAGATTGGCAGATATTCAGCGGCATCAAAGAGCAGTGTGGACTTAGATGAGTACACACCATCTGTTCTGGGCAACAACAGGAAGCGCATGAAGGAGGTGACCTCCTCCAAGACCACCACTATGAGGCCAAACAAGAAGCCTTGCCTGAATGCAGAGGTGCAAGCTGCTGAGAACCTGCCGCATTCAAGGGCATGGAAGGACATCAGGTGCATTATGGAGAGGGATGCACCGCGCTCCCCAGCACCTTGAACACTTTCTACGCTTGCTTCAAGGCCTCTAACTCCACCACCCCCTCCTGAATCACCTCCTCCTGTGATGAGCTTCCAGCCATCAGAGTAACAGCAGAGGTGAGGTGAACACTGCAAAGGGTCAACACCGAGAAGGTCTCTGGCCCTGATGGGGTCCCAGGCAGAGTTCTCAGAGACTGTGCACACCAGCTGTCTGAGGTCCTGGTGGACATGTTTAACATCTCGCTGTCCCAGGCCAGAGTCCCATCAAGAATAGCATCCCTGTGCCAACAACCACTGTCACCATGAAGTGCTTCAAGCTGGCAGCACTGGGAACCTCCTCATCATCATCATGAACACTGGCTCCCCACAGGACAGTGTGCTCAGCCCACATCTGCACAGCTCACTTCAAGAACAGCCTTACAGTGAAGTTCACAGACCACAGAGTGGTGGCCGGTCTCATCACACGGGGACAAGTCGGTGTACAAGCAGGGAAGTAGAGGATTTGACACGCTGGTGTAAGGATAACAACCTCATCCTCAAAGTCCAGAAGACCAAGAAGATGGTGGTGGATTTTTACAGGACTGTTACGGCACCCCCTCCCCTCTACACCGAGGGAACAACAGTGTAAATGGTCTTGCCCGTCATGTAGCTTGGTTTATACCTCACCAAGAGACTCACCTGGTGCACCAACACCACAGCTGTCATAAAGAAAGCCCACCAACGCCTGTACTTCCTGAGGAAGCTGAAGAGAGCAGGCTGAAACACAGACATCCACAGGACATTTTACAGCTGTGGGGTGGAGAGTGTCGTGAACACCTGCCTTACTGTGTGGTGCAGAAGCAGAGAGGTAAAGAGAGAGGTCTGCACAGAGGACCACACCACCTACACCACCAGATGCTGGGAAAGAGCTACCTGCATTCTCCGTGACCCCACCCACCACACAGACCAGCTTTTCACTCCCCTCCCTTCCAGAAGGAGGCTGCACTGCATCCAGGCAAAAACATCTAGACTGAGAAAAAGCTTCTACCTGGATATGTTCAGACTGTTGAACTGCTCCTCCCCCATAAACTGACTGTGTATGCCATATGCAGCATATACCTGATGAACATCCCTTAATCTCTTCTCACATACAAGGCCCCATCTTATCTCAAAGACCTCATAGTACTGTATCACCCCAATAGAGCACTTCGTTCTCAGACTGCTGGCTTACTTGTGGTTCCTAGGATACTTCAGAGTAGAATGGGAGGCAGAGCCTTCAGCTTTCAGGCCCCTCATCTGTGGAACCAGCTCCCAGTTTGGATTCGGGAGACAGACACCCTCTCTATTTTTAAGATTAGGCTTAAAACTTTCCTTCATGATCAAGCTTATAGTTAGGGCTGGATCAGGTGACCCTGAACTCTTCCTTCATTATGCTGCTATAGGCCTAGGCTGCGGGGGGGAGTTCCCATGAAGCACTCTGTTTATACTCCACTCTATATTTAATCATTATAATTAATCCTTTGCTCTCTTCCACAGCATGTCTTTGTCCTGACTGCCCCTCCCTGAGCCTGGTTCTGCTGGAGGTTTCTTCCTGTTAAAAGGGAGTTTTTCCTTCCCACTGTCGTCAAGTGCTTGCTCACAGGGGGTCGTTTTGACTGTTTGATCTTCTCATGAATTATTAAAAGTTCTTTACCCACAATACAAACCTTAAAATGACTCTTGTGATTTGGTGCTATATAAATAAAATTGAATTGAATGCTTCGTACTTGCACACCACCATGTGATTGCACTGCACACTTGCACATACCTTTCACCTTTGCAGTTTTTTGATTTCCAGATTACAATGAGAGCTTGAGACCAAATCAGGTAATAAAGTTATTCAGTGTTTTTCAACAGGGACATGCATCTGTTTCTAATCTGTCCAAATGTGATATATAGAGCAGTTTAGGGGCAGGGACACAAACATAAGCGGCAGACTTGAATATCTAAAGGTGAACCGTTGATGAGGAGGGCAAAGTTCAAACTGAATCCTAAAAAGGTTCCAACCTCCTCACTCTGAATGATTCGTCGTTCTAACTGAGGAAAATCCTCTGTTTGTTCCACAGGTTTGAGGACCAGAGGAGACTCAGAGGGCACAGACATGGAGGTGACTTTCTTTCTCCTTGTTTCCTCTCACTGTTCACAGACTGCCTCTGTAACACAAAGAAAGCAGTCACAGCGCCACGCTTCAGTTTCACGAATTACAATCCAAGCGGGTCCGTGACACAAAAGGCCGTCACCATGGAGACTCCACACAGCAGAGACACTGATGTCTGAGAGGTTCACAGAGGCAGAAACATTTACCCCCACAAATGAGTTACTGAGGCCGAATGTGTTCCTGTTTCTGCTGCAGTTCATTTGTGAAGGAAACAAATGTGTTTGTCTCTCTTTCAGAACGTGCACTATGAGAACTGTACTCCAGGTTCTGCATGTGAAGACTCAACCTACCAGAGCCTCCATCCAGCCAGCAGGGACCTGGACCAAACCTACTCTGCACTCACACATCACACCTGAGACTCTCTGGGTTCAGACCTGGGTTTGATTTCTGTGCTTTAAAGATGCCGCTGGTGCACAGACCCTGAAACTGTAAAGATGAACTCACTGTTGGAGTCGGCCTCAGGCGGACATTAGACTCATTAGGCCGGTTACATTTTTGGAGGTGATCCGGTCAAAGGTCAAGGTCACCAAAAAGGGTCCTAAATTGAAATAATCTCTATCTGATCATTGTGGACATTTTAAAGCTCATATCTCAGATGCAGTTTGGTCCTCAGGTATAAATAATTCCTGCTGATGATTCATTGACTTTCTCTACTTTAAACTAAAATCCTCGTGTTAGGCGCGACCTCAGGGTGTTGGTCCAGCCATCATCTCATTGTTTTACTCTCACCCTCATCAACCTGCTCTCTCACTTCTGTCCTCGGTGCTGATTGGTTGCTGATGGATTGCAGCGCGATATAAAGCCGGAGGAGGCGGAGCCTGGGGCTTGGGGACCGGCGTCCTGGCCCTTCTCTCCTCCTCCCACCAGATCTCCATCTGCATCATCTTTCTGTTGCTCATGTAGCCTTGCTCATTGTGCAGTCTGAGAGGGAGTTACCGGCATGACTGTTTTTGGTTTTCATCAGTTTAGTTTGTCAGAACTAGTTCAGGGGAGGAGCCTGAATGTGACGGCCCGCTGCGTGGTCGGTTCACGGTCTCCTTCCTTTGTTGCTTCTTTTAGCCGGGGCTCCCATCTCTGTCCTTTCTGTTTGTCTGTTTTTCAGTAACCATATCTTCATAATTAAAAGCTTGTGGAGCGGCAGCTGTTTGTGGTGTGTCATATGTTGGGTGAACTACAAACACACAGATACAATGTATCCCATATATCTGTTCATGTGGATCTCATTGTTTATGTTTAACAGCCCCCAGCCTACAGCTCACAGATTACATTTCAAACTGTCTCATAGAGCATAAGAACACATTTAGTCAACACACAGCCTGACAGGAAGTCTCACGGTCCAGGTACCTCCATTGGTTTAGTTGCTATCATGGTGCCTTTGTCTTGGACTCTGGGTTTGTGATTCTTTTAGAATCTATTGCTTAAATTTACTTACAACATAAATCTCTGTAAAATATACGTAGTTACGTCCTTGGCGCGGCCGTAAAAGAAAACGTTACTGAATTTTCTGATTAGTGGACTTTTTAAAATTGGAGAAAGAATTTACAAACTAGAGATTTTAATGAAATGTTGATATGCGTTCTTTTAAACTGGCTTAAGAATAACTCCAGATAAGATCAACACAAGTTTGGGAAATCACCATCTCCAAATCTGATTATAATACAAACAAACCAGACCTAAAGCATGGTGCAGAGGCAGGAGGAATACTGATGCCAAAAGAAGAGGGATCTGCAAACATCAACCAATTACGACCCATCAACCGCCTCAATGTTCAAGGCAAAATCTTCTTCAGCATCGTAGCGCAAAGGAAGAAAATGAGCTAGTTGACACAAACTTATAACAAGCTGGAATTCTGGGATTTCCGGGGTGTCTGGAGCACACCAGTATTATCTAGCACCAAATACAGCTGGCCAAAAGTCAGAAGAGTGACTTCCTAAACAGAGATGAAGAAATGTACATTAAAAAAAAGCTGAGAAATAAATTTGGTAAGAAATAAAGTTTATTTTTATTTTAGAAAACTTTTTATCAGTTGACTTATTTTAATTATATGTTCATATATATCTGTATAATCATTTATTGACATTCAATTCAATTTTTATGGTTATTTTTTTCCTGATGCCTCGATGTCGTTATTGTCACAACACTATGTTATTAATAAAGGTTCGCTTAAAAAAAAAACGTCCAATGAGATTCTACGTGTAAAGCAGTCGTCAGCGCACCGGTTCGACGCATGCGCTGATGGTTCACTTCCTGTTTCCTGACAGCTGCACAGTAACAACAACAGTAAACTCACCGTGCTGCTGTGCGGTCTTCCGTTCTCTGAATTTGCCTGTAATAGCGGTTTCCGAGTCCGCCGGTCTCACCTGTCGCCTGTGCGCCCGGTCTCCATGCGCGCTCCCGTGTGCGCCGCGCTGTTGTTGTGCGTGCTGAGCGGTGCGGCGGCTCGTCAGTTCACCGAGGAGGAGATGGCTGCTGTCAGGTACAAACACCAGCCCCACCTGAACAACGCTCTCTGACATACTGCACCGCTTCACCCTCTTCATACTCTGCGCAGCATCAGGGTTTCAGCTGAAGTGAGTCCGTGGGTGGGGGGCTGTGTTTGGAGGGGCTTACCATTAGGATTAACTGGACCTTTTACTAGTCTAGAGACGCTACTGTGTATTA
The DNA here is from genome assembly GCA_024447675.2 of Pterophyllum scalare. Classification (NCBI taxonomy): domain Eukaryota; kingdom Metazoa; phylum Chordata; class Actinopteri; order Cichliformes; family Cichlidae; genus Pterophyllum; species Pterophyllum scalare. The sequence goes on from JAMQGT020005335.1 coordinate 7,159, forward strand.
AGGAGTACAACCCCCCCCCATAACATAAGAATACCAATAATCATAATATAAGAAAATGCTGCAGAGTGACCTGCCAGATCCACACTGTCACCGAGACTGTGTGTTTTCTTAAAGTCTGTCTAGAAGAAAGTGTGGCCACTCGGCAGTCATCTTGGAAACACGTCCAGGCAGCTATTTGGGCGTCACTGGATACTGCAGTTTGTTTTTAATTTATATAATTTATACTCTGTAATTATTATAGGGTTTTATTACCTTATAATATAAAGCGCCTTGAGGCGAATCCTTGTTGTGATTTGGTGCTATATAAATAAAATTGAATTGAATTAAAACAAAGACTACAGTATCGTGAGTGAAAACCCCAACAATCAGAGGGTCTCCTGTAAGCAGCAGTCGGTGACTGTGGAGAGGAAGAACTCCCTTATAATAGGAAGAGACTTCCAATGGAAGCAGGCTCAGGGAGGGGCAGCCTTGTGCTGTGACTGGTTAGGGGGTGAGGTGAGCAAAGTGAGACCACAAACAAGACAAAACACAAACTATGGGAGAGAGAAGGTGAAACATTATGATGTGCAGCAGTGGCATTAAAGGAGAAATGCCCAGTGCATCATGGGAAGTCCCCCAGCAGCCTGAAGCCCCATAACTAAGAGGGGGTTCAGGGTCACCTGATCCTGCTCTGACTGTGAGCTTTATCAAAAAGGAAGCTATGAAGTCTTATGCTAGCAGAGAGGGTGTCTGTCCCCTAGTCCAAACTGGGAGCTGGTTCCACAGGAGAGGGTCTGAACGATGAAGGCTCTGCCAGTTTTACTTTTAGAAACTCAAGGAACCACAAGTGAGCCTGCACTATTTTAATAAGGAGTTCTTTAAAATAGAAGAATCCTGGGTTTTACAGAGACGATGAAGAGAATCTTGAATTCCAGATTAAAGAAGGAAGTCCTGAGTATTTGGTTAAGGTGCGACCTGAACTTCACATCCTGGCCAAACGATTCGTTTGCAGATTGATTTGTTTCTGTGTTTCTTTGATTCTGTCAGCAGTCGCTAATGTGAGAAGCTTTTATTTTGGAGCACTTGGGCTGCGGTGGTTTGCATACTATGGTTCTTTGCATGCTGCTTCACCCTTTACTTTTAAACGGCTGACCCCTTGCTTCGGAGCGTTCCCATTTGGGATTACACTGGGAATGTTTAATGTTTCTCACCGACGGGAAAAAGCGCAGAGTTGGGATTTTAATGAATCGGTGCCCTTTAACCTGCACACCATCCTCACTGTAACAAACTTCATGTCTCAGACAGCGCGTCAGATCCATGTTCTACCACGCCTACAACAGTTACCTTGACAACGCCTTCCCCTACGATGAGCTCCGCCCACTCACCTGTGACGGACAGGACACCTGGGGCAGGTGAGGCAGTTTACGCCTGACTGCACTGAAGTTTTCTTTTTAATTTGGTTTTTTTGTGAAATTCCTGGAGAGCGTTTATTCGAATTTTACTCAGTTTTTACTCGAAGTGTGACGGTTTGTTCCTGCTCCTCCCTTTCTCTCACTTTTCCCTCTACATAAAAGTGTCAGGTCGCATTTATTCAGGTAAACTAACGTTTTAATTAAAAGGACCAATTTCTTTTAAAAATATTTAATAAATCATGATTAAAAAGTGTGATCTTAATATTGACCAATATAACTGTGATGTTTCCTTATTTATGTGTTTATGCAGGGGGAGGGGGGGTTTATTGTTGTAAATTAAAAAGAAACATTGTAAATATTCGGTACGATACGAGAGAACTTTAGAGGAAGAGAAAACCTGATGATCAGGTTTGAACTATGATGGAAAAATGGTGATTTTTGTGACCACGTTGCTGCTTTTTAAGTTCCACATAAATGTGACACCAGTTTTTCTATTAGATATTTCTGCTTTAATATTGAACCCCACCATTAATTTATTTGAGCTAATATGGCATCACACACACATTTCTTTCTCCCAGTATGCTGTCAGTATTATTTAAAGGCTAAATTTCAAATGTGAACTCTGTAAAAGTCCGTTCAGTTTATCAGAGAATGTCTCGTTCCTGCGTCCAGTTCTTAGTGGACCTTCGTGCAGAGAATGAACTGTTCTGCAGGTTCTTGCTCTCCAGCAGTAACTTCTGCTCTTTTCTCCAGTTTCTCGCTCACGCTGATCGACGCTCTCGACACTCTGCTGGTGAGATCAGAAATGGAATTTTTAATAATGTAAAATAAAAAAACTAGAGCCTTTAACAGTGTGAAGATGGCTGATCACAGCGGAGTCACGCTCTGTGTCCCAGCACAGTTCGCTGTGTTTTCTTGTTGTTGTGGTGAAATCTACATGTTGTCTGAAGGTTTTGGGAAACCGTACAGAGTTTCAGCGAGTGGCGTCGCTGCTCCAAGACACCATCGACTTCGACATCGACGTCAACGCGTCCGTGTTTGAAACCAACATCAGAGGTACGGAGAGGCGGGACCGCTCGGACTGAGGGAATACTGTTCAAGAGCAAAGAGAGTCTCCATCTCAGGAGATTCACATCCCGATTAAATAAAGGTCAATGTGTGTGTGTGTGTGTGTGTGTGTGTGTGTGTGTGATTGTGTGTTTTTGTGTGCAGTTGTGGGTGGTCTGCTGTCGGCCCACCTCTTGGCGAAGAGGGCGGGGATGGAGCTGGAGCCCGGTTGGCCCTGTTCAGGACCACTGCTGAGGATGGCCGAGGATGCTGCCAGGAAACTGCTGCCTGGTATGGAGACACACACACACGCACACAGGCACACACACAGGCACACACTGCTCTCTGATATTTTGCGGTAAAGACACAGCTTGTGTTTTAGGCTGAATTTAAACGTAAGCGTTTCCTCTGAAAGAAGCTCGTGTCATACCTGAGCCAGCACTACATGTAACGCCCTGTGTCAGCGCTGAGAGGCCCTGTGGACCTTTTGACATTTCAGTTTAAATGTTTCATTCATTACTTTGAAGAGCAGACATTAGTGAATCGGTGAAATTTGTGTCCACAATAATTCAGCGTTTGAGACTCCCACCGGGATGCCGTACGGTACAGTGAACCTTCTGCGTGGCGTCAGTCCCACGGAGACGCCCGTCACCTGCACCGCCGGTGTGGGAACCTTCATCCTGGAGTTTGCAACACTGACTCGACTAACAGGAGACCCTGCGTTTGAGAACGTAGCCCGCCGAGCCCTGAGAGCCCTGTGGAAGACCAGATCTGACATCGGACTGGTAATAATCCATCGACTGTCTGCTCACTTCCAACCCACTGTCATGACGTTTAGTGCAAACATGTCAGGTTATGTCAGAAAAGGTGTCATGTGCATATTTGTGCCAGGTGTGCTGAAAATAGAGCGTCTGATTTTGCCTCTGAAAGGCTGGGTATTGAGATTATTTTTACTTTTAAACTCTAAGGCTTTTAATTTGAAATGGTTACACGAAGCATCGAGTTTGTAATTTAAGGTCCAGTTACGGGACGTGCGTCCAGTTTCCTCATGCTAGTGTGATGCTTTTACTCCTTCATATTAATATTACTCCAGGACCATCATTGAAACTGACCTGCTATATTACTGTGATGTCATAGCTCTGCAACCTGCAGAAAACTTCTGACGTGGGTTTGTGCTGGAATTTGAAAAAAAATTTTTTAAAGCTTTTCCTGCATGCGGCATTTTTAGACGTGTGCATGCAAAAGGAAGCAGATGAACACAGAGTAAAAGCTCATTTGCACATTTGCTCAGTTGCAAATATTTTAATTGCAAAGAAGGTGGAGTTGGAGAACAAGAGATTATCTGTTGAGGCACCTAAACGAGATCATACCAACAGGGACCGAGCCTGCAAGTCAGCTATCGGGAAATCAAGAGACAGGAAGAGCTGGGGTTAGCTGGTGAGCAGCTACTTTCAAAATAAAAGTGAGAAGGCCGTTATTCTCTTGGACAGATGAGAAATAAAAAAATTAAAATGCTAAAACGAGTTACCAAATACACTTGTCCAGTCTGTGTGTGATGAATTCTGGGTGGAGGCAGGCAGGCTGAGGAGGAGCTGATGAAGGAGAGATCCTGCCGGAGCTGCTGACTTAGCTGAATCGGTCCATAAAGTCCCACCCTCTTCTCTGCTTCTCTCACCTGTCTGTCCGTCCAGGTGGGGAACCACATCGACATCGTGTCCAAGAAGTGGGTCGCTCAGGATGCCGGTATTGGCGCGGGAGTCGACTCCTACTTCGAGTATCTGGTTAAAGGAGCGATTATGCTGCAGGACGAGGAGCTGCTCGGCATGTTCCAGGGTGACGAGCACAGCACTCTCCTTCCTCCCGATAGTAGCCGAGCAATTTCCTGCTTTATTAAAGGAGATTTTATTTGTGCAGACAGCTGGAGATAACTGACAGAATGTGCTTTAAATCTCATGTAATACTTTTTGCAGTCAGTAAATAGTTGTAGGGGTTGGTTTTTGGTGGTCGTTTCATCTGCATAACTTCTACCCTATGTGGCATCTTTAATGACTACATGCTAGGAAAAGCAAACAACCTCCAGCTGAATCTGATCTCTGATGCCTTTTATCAGCGTACGATCGAGCCATCCAGAACTACACCCGGTTTGATGACTGGTACCTGTGGGTGCAGATGCACAAAGGAACCGTGTCCATGCCTGTTTTCCAGAGTCTGGAGGCCTTCTGGCCCGGCCTGCAGGTGAGCGCACTCAACACACAAACTCGGCCTTTAGCTAACTCAAGACCGTTAACGTGTACGTGAAGAGTTATTTACACGAGCGATGAAACTGTCGTCATTACAGCTGATTTTATTTGTGTTTTAGTCTCTGCTGGGAAACCTGGACAGCGCTGTGAGAACTTTCCAGAATTATTATTCAGTGTGGAGACAGTTTGGAGGACTGCCTGAGTTTTACAGCATCCCTCAGGGTTACACTGTGGACAAGAGAGAGGGGTACCCGCTGAGACCAGGTCAGTCATTGCCCTCTCACCCTGCGTTCTGCCTTCAGGGTGAAAGGGCACAGCTTCAGCTGCGATGGGGAGTGATGGAATTGTGATGGTCTTGTGGCAGATTTGTGCTTTTCTGGCCCAGTGGAGATTTATAAATGTTTAAATCTGCACATATAAATTCAAGTCTCTCTGAGACTGTTGAATTTATAGGTGCAGTTCATATGATTGCTCCTGTCAGGTGACCCGTGCAGTCACCTTGTGATCAAAGGTGGTTGTGAGCGTTCAACAACCTCAAGCGCCGAGTAACCGTTTAGTCACCATAAATTGCAGAATGTGAAGAAAATCAATACAATCACCAGGCAGCCACTGATTGATTGATTTATTATTTGTAGATGCGAGGAGGTTGCTGTCCTACTTTGATTCGTGTGACTGAGCCATTAGCGTGCTCTGAATTTAATTTTTATTTAAAGTTTATTTAAGCTGCGCGTGTTCAGCGTTTGACTTTTTTTTTTTTCCCCCAGTTGAGCTGCTTTAAGTTTGCTCAGCTAACATCATGTCAGGCTGGTGGTGCATGAGATTGGTCGTAGTATTGCTGGAGTATTTTAATTTATTTAATAAAATATTGATATTTGGTGTTCCTGTATCAGTACAGTATCACCATGCAGAGTATCAGGATGCTGTCTGTTTTTTTTTTTGTTCACTCCTATTTGTTACTCTAAATGATCTTTTTTTTTTTAACCTTTATTTTACCAGGTAAAAATGTTTGAGAACTAGTTCTCATTTACAAACACGACCTGGCTAAGAGGCCCCGATTGAATCAGGTCCATATATACACACACATAAATACACATAAACATATAAACATACAAACATACCAGGCAGATGCAGATGAAGTCGCAGCACACTTTTTTTGTGTGTGTGTGTGTGTGTGTGGGCGAGGGGGTGTTCAGTAATAGGTCAGCCCCACCTTTTTAGCAGGTTTACGTGCAGGTGCTATCGCGGCTTTGATGTCAGCTCCCCGGGTTTAAAAACTCTCTGAACTGCAGTTTCTCGGTTGTGTGGTTGCTGTCGGAGTAGCTCAGTAATGGGAGGAAGCTGAAGTTTTCTAGTCTGAGCTCAGCATCAAAGAACAGACAAGCTGCAGAAACACTGATGGACTTTCTCGCCTTCCTGCTCCTGGATGCGTTTCAGAGTTGATCGAGAGCGCCATGTACCTGTTCAGGGCAACGGGCGACCACACCTACCTCCAGCTGGGGCTCGACGCTCTGGAGTCCATCGACAGGATCGCCAGGACGCCCTGTGGATACGCCAGCGTAAGTCCTGTCTGTTTGACCCGTGGTCACATGACGGCCGTACTCTGCATGGAGCAAAGACGACTTCATCATTTTTGAACTGCTCCTGATAAAAAGCTTATAAATAAAGTTTTGCTGACTCTTCTTTCTGCAGGTTAAAGACCTGCGAGATCACCAGCTGGACAACAGGATGGAGTCCTTCTTTCTAGCTGAAACCATCAAGTACCTATACTTGCTCTTTGACCCCACCCACTTCCTGCACGGTGGAGAGACGGAGGGGGACGGGACCTGGGAGGAGGGTGGGGAGTTGGGAGGGTGTGTGTTAGGGGCGGGGGGGTTCATCTTTAACACGGAGGCGCACCCTCTGGACCCGGCGGCGCTGTACTGCTGCAGCCGCCACGACCAGGACCGCCACGAGCTCAGAGACCTCCTCCTCGGCCTGTCGCAGCCTGGCGGCCGATCAAAGCCACCTCCCACACAGACAGAGGGCCAACCAGGCAGCCAATCAGAGAGCATTGCTCTGAAACCGGGAGAGAAGAAGACGCCTCGTCCGCTGTCCTGCCCCGTTCAGCCGTTCAGCACCCGTCTCTCCATCCAGGGACAAGTTTTCACCGACGGCACGTGAGGCTGTCCGACCTCCTCTGGGCTCCTGTCAGCGAGCGACTGATTTAAGGCCCCGAGTCTCCGCAGCCCACTGCAAACAGAGTGATGAGGTTTCCTAAACTCCTCAGATCTGCTGTGGTTTGGTTTTTGTTGCTCTGAAGGAGCTCAGGAACGGTGCTTCCAGATCTGTACTGTGTATTATCGACTCAGGTGTGATTTAAATTAAAGAGAAAATATATTTTTATTTAAAACAAATGTTATTTGCTTTTTTTTTAAAATTTATTAGTACATCTGTATGTTTTGCATGGTTGTAGAGTTTCGTGAGGCTTGGTGAAGAGGATGAGTGCTTTTTGTGTGATATAGGGCTCGTGCTTTGGAGGGTGTGCGCTCTGAATTCCTAACATTGTGTAGGTCACCACTGTGCTGCCAAAACAGCGCTGACCCACTGGGGCATGGACACCAGCAGATCCTTTGGGGATGTCAGGGGGTGATTGGGTGGTCACACCCACATGAATGGCAGGGCTCAGGTTTCCCAGCAGATCACAATAACAACATGATCAATGGTCTTATTTTAGAGGTTGTGTTGTGGCTGATTGGTGTGCTTTGTAACTGTTTTCTGCTGAATAAATGACAGAAGTCCCTTGAAACTGTGAGTTGCATCACAAACTCATCTCCAATCCTCTACAACAACAAAATAGAGTAATGACCAACAAGAAGAGGTCAAGAGGTCATCACGATATAAAGTTTTAATTACTTTAAATGTTTGGGTTTGTAAATTAGAGACTAATCCACAACCACACAGCTCCAGTGTGGACTCGGGTCATTTAAAGGTCACAACCACGGAAACAGCAGTGACAGCGAGATCACGGTCGGTCGTCACCGAGCCGTCTGCAGTGACTCTCCTCTGCACCATTTAAGGCTTCGTGTTCAAACCGAGTGTTTCTGTCATCGGCACAGAGTTTCTGAAATGTGGGGACGGATTTATAACTTTCCAAAACAGACGGGATGTTGGAAGCGCTTCCCCTCTGTGTACGGGATCCAGACCTCTGAGTGCGCCGAACGACACGAGTCAGGCTTGTCACGTTCAAGTGTTTCAGATGTATCAGGAGGAAAAAATGGGAAATTTGTTCATGCTGAGGCGCTTGTGTCACAACGGTTGCAATGAAACGAGCAACAAGTTTAGATATCAGCAGCATGTGAGCGTGTCTGTGTTTGGAGCAGCCACAGGGAGGCGCTGTTTGGCTTCTATAGGGTATCAGGAGCCTACAGAGATTAACACGTGTTTCATATTTTACAGAGCACAAAATCAAAGACCTTTAACTTTTAATGTCTTCTCTTTGGACGGATCTCACTTGAATCATTTGTTTTACGCAGCATTTGAAGCTAAAAGTGGCTTCTAATATTTATTATTGATTCATATTTACATGCTCAGCATACACATTGGTTCTTTTTGTTTGTTTTCCAGTATAGATTCCAGTTTAATGATTCCCAGTATAAACTGTTCCTATGTAGACAAAGATGGTCTGTTGATGCTTATCATAAATCATTAGCAGCTACAGCGGAGAGTCTCATGACTCGCAGAATCTGTGCATTTCTACCTTTAACATAATAATAATGAACTTCAGCATCATTAGTCATCATTAATGAGCAGCAAGCAGCTAGGGTCTAACTGTTAAACACATAACATGTTACACTGTCCAACTTCACAGCACTAAAAAGTTCATTTTCTGCCTGGAACAAAACTGCTGAGGCTCTCAGGCCCCCGGTTGGGTTCACAAGGAGGCTGCATATATGTGCAGGAGCCACACCGAGGGAGGCTTTTAAAAAGAGTCGGCATTATTTTCAGCTCAAAGACTCGCCGGTGAAGATCAGCCAGTACAAACATGGAGAAAAGATGGACGTACAAAAGGTGACATCTTCTGGTTTTGGTAAACGCGCTTGTTTAGCATGTGGCTAAAAGGAAACTGAACCCTAAAGAGGTCACCAGAAATCTGCTGCATCACAAGAGGTCAAAAACAAACTTTGAACTAATTTGCAGTATTTGTGCATAAGATTTTATTCCAGTGACACAAAGGATCCGACACTTTATTCAGGACAGTAACAAATGTTCTACATTAAAAAAAAAATTCTCTCGTCTTCAGGAGTTAGTAATATTTAAGTGAAGGCTCGGACTTCTTGTGCCCAGGATGAAGATGTCTGCAGCCGTATCTGTTCCTGTGATGAGGGCGAGAGGAGTGCTGTATGACGCACAACACAAAACTAATAATGATTAAAACCTGTTTGTAGTCTCAGAGGTTTGTAGCTGTTGAAATGGTGAAAGGCAGTGTTAACAAATTTATTGTTTCTGAATTAATTTTAATTAGACAGAACTTTTTCTTGGTGTGTATCCAGTCCTCCGACTCTTCAGCTCCCGCCGAGCCGCTGATCCAAATTACAGACTCACTCACCAGCAGAAAGTTTGAACATGGAGGCAAATGAGTCAGGAGTCCAATCGGGCCAGGGCTGAGGAATGCTTTCAGCTCAAGTGGTTCTGGTTCTAAAGACTTGTAGATCCTCCATCATCTTCTGGAAGTAACTGATGGTCTTTCCACAGTTTGTTGGATTTTCTGATTCTCTTGCTTCACGAAGCTGTAATTTGATGGCACCGTGGTGGCTGAGTGGTTAGCACTGTTACCTCAAATCAGGAAGGTTCGAACCCACACAGGACCCTTCTGTGTGCGAGTACATTTTTCCCGTGCCTGTGCAGAATTTCCCGGGATCCCCGGTGATTTTCCTGAAAACAGAAGAATGGGAGGTTAACCCCACCCCGATCTCTGCCCAGCACTCTCTCACAAGAGATTCTTAATTTTAAGAATTTCATTTACTCGTGTCTGAATTTGTGTTGTTTCATCTAAAGCTTGAATTCTGCTTCTCTCTTGACTGAACTGCTTGAATAAAGATTTAGGTGTATAAGCCTGAGACAGCAGAGGATACTCCATGACCACAAGCTTCTTCACAGACACTTCTAAGTCATGCGGTAAAGCCTGCCCTGCCTCATCCTCCTCCTGAAAACTAATGGAAGCTTAATCTACAAAATGAACATGATATTGTGTACAAAATGTCTCCAAACCAGTAAATGAAGACCCTATTAAAAGTTTTCACTGGACACACGTCAAAGAAGTTGAGTTGAGTGAGGCCTTAAACCTGTCAACCTTCTGATTGCCAGCAGGGGGCGCCTCCTCTGGTTGTCAGTACACTTGAATGACTTCTATGGGAAACGGTCCTTGACTCCCTTTGCTCTGTGAGCTCAGTAAACATCCCAGAATGACTTCTTCCAGTTCTTACTGAATACAACATGATGTTCATTTTATAAATTTTGACCCCCATTAGAGTCAAAAAGGGGACAGGGCATGCTCATTTGGTAATGTCAGTTACAAGTCAGTAGTCAGTGTGTTGCATGCATGATGTTTTTCAGTGCACTTCTTCTTTGTGCTGCATTACAAGAAGGCTGCCACACTGCCAGAGATATGCAGCCGTGCTCCAACAAAAGGTGGTGACAAAGAAGGTGGCTGTAAACTCTGCGTGTTTGTTGGAGCTTTTGCTGTGAAACTGTGGAAGTAAACAGAAGCTCTCTTTGCTTCCAGGACAACTCCACAGAGCAGTTTGGAGTTTCTGTTGAGGTCAGCGAGGAGGAGAACCGACCGGCATCCGAGCTCACGCTGGTTCTGTTCAGCAGAAATCCCCTCTGGCTTTAAGGGCGGGACTCACCCTGCTGTTTCTTCCTCTCCTCGTTTTATAACCTTTTTACATCCCCTCAGTCCTCAGTCACTGCCTCCCTCCTTTCCCTCTCCTCCTTCATCCTTTCAGGGCGTGTTTCTGGATCGGTCTCCGTTCATGACTCCATCATGACTAACTGCTCTGAATGTGTGCTTGACTTGGTTCCAAACAAGTCTTTAAAACAGATCACGGCCCTTTCCGTTCTCCCCTCTGTCAATCTGCTTGATGCTGCTCTGCCTGTGTTGTCACTCTATTATGACCTCTTTTATTTCACGTAATGCTGTTTTAATCCATTTCAGTTACTTTTGCCACTTTAACTCTTAGTGTAAGTGCTTATCCACCTGTTCATTTATGATGCACTGACCCTCTGATAATGCTGTTTCCAGGCCTGAGCCTCTGCGTCGGCTGAGGCTCCCTGCGCTGCAGTGCTGTGCTTTGTGTTTTTCGAATTGACTTGAGTCAAACCATCCATCTACTTATCTGGGTCAGGGTCGCATGGGCTCACAGATGCTCACACTTCCCCAGCCACCCCTCATCAGCCACCGAAGGGACAGGATCTCTGTGTCACGGGTCTGCCCCGGGCTCTCCTCCTGGTTGGACTTGCCTGAAACACGTCACGTGGGAGGCATCCAGGAGGCATTCGGTTCAGATGTCTGATCCATCTCAACTGGATCCTGTTCACGCACAGAACAGCAGCTCTACTCTGAGTTCCTGACCCTGTCCAAGGGTCTAAGGAAGCTCAGTTCTGCTGAGAATCTGAGAAAAAAAAAAACACTCAGTGTTGTAGGTCTTTAAGCTAAGCTTGTAAAAAAGGTATGCACAGCCCCTGGGCTCATGGTTTCCTGGACGCGATTAAGCTTAGGATCAAGACTTTTGATAATTCAAGCCACATGGTAATATATTTCATACTAAACAATGACTCCATCCACAGATTGTGAAGGGCTGCAGTTTTGACTCTGTAAAAGGACTGTGGGATTTTTCCATAAGATTTTTGGACAACTGCAAAAAATTAGCTCTGTGGGAAGTTTATGATACTTCTGTGGGATAGTCATGATTTGGAATATTTGAATAAAAACAGACTAGTTCATGCAAGTATATACTTATCTCAAAATATACACTCACCAGCCACTTTAGTAGGTACACCTGACTTGTGCTGCTTTGGGCCCCTTTTACCTTCAGATCTGCTTTAACTCGTCACGGCACAGATTAATCAAGGTGCTGGAAAAGATTTGTCGGAGATTTTGCTCCAGATTGATATGACGGTATCACACAGTTAATGCAGATTTGACGTGAATCCACCACTACATTCCAAAGATGGCATAGAAACTGAACACTGAACAGTTTTCCCTGAAAACCCTCTTTTGTCTGATCATTTCTTAATAACATTTAAATTTACAATAATGAGTTTCACAGCAGACAGATGGGGTAGGCTCCAGCCCCCCCACGACCTGAAAAGGATAAGTGGAAGAATATGGATGGGGTTTCGCAGCAGTGGGGAATAAATTCCATTAGTGTCTTTCTGAGTCTTTGTGAAAGTGCTGTAACTAAGTTTAAGGATCTAATTCCTTCATTATTATGCTCTTCAGTGCCATGTGCCAACACAGTGCAGAGCAGCTACCTAAACTCTGCTCCCACTGAGGTAGATTATCTCATCAATAGTTTTACATCCTCACTGCGTACGACTTTGGATACTGTGGCTCCTCTGAAAAGGAAAGCCTCAAATCAGAAGTGCCTGACTCCGTGGTATAATTCACAAACGCGCAGCTTAAAGCAGATAACCCGTAAGCTGGAGAGGGAATGGCGTCTCACTAAAGTAGAAGATGCTCACTTAGCCTGGAAAAAGAGTTTGTTGCTCTATAAAAGAGCCCTCCGTAAAGCTAGGACATCTTACTATTCATCATTAATTGATGAAAATAAGAACAACCCCAGGTTTGTTTTCAGCACTGTAGCCAGGCTGACAAAGAGTCAGAGCTCTGTAGAGCCGAGTATTCCTTTCACTTTAACTAGTAATGACTTCATGGATTTCTTTACAAATAAAATTTTAGACATTAGAGAAAAAATTATTCAAAACCATCTCCAAGGTTTATCTTCATGTTCGGCTGCTTTCAGCATGGGACAAATACCTGAAATGAACCAAGTGCTACATAACATAA
>JAMQGT020005337.1:0-153163 GCA_024447675.2 Pterophyllum scalare
CTCCATGTATTGCTATACACATACATCTTTGTACTGAAACATTATCTTCAAAATATATTTAGTAAAACTGTAATACTTTAATTTCTAAAACCCCACTGTGACAGAGCAGACCAGAGGATAAGCCTGTTACCAACCCATCTCCGATTTCACAGAAACCGTATTAGACAGAAAAAAAAAGAAAAAAATGGTTCGGGTTATGGTCTCTCCTGCAGAGAACCAGACGAAGCTCTGACTCCATCGCTGCACAATTTGTCTGACAAGTGATGCGTTGCCTTCACATGCGGTACGAACAATTCAATTCGACATGGACGATTCTGGGCTCGTGAACGGTACAGGCATGTGACAGCCATGTAGAGTCTGGAAATCATGCGTGGAGGCTCCTCGATGCCAACAAGCCTCCACACAAACCTAGATGCTATTATTTATTTATACATTTAGTCTGAGCACTGAATACATCATTCTTTTTTTATTATTATTTAAATTCGCCTTAGCAGCCGTCTTTAAGAAATGCATCATCATTATTATTATTATCATTTGTTGAGTTTTATCGTTAATAAAAGTAAAAAATTAGAATAATTATAATAAATAAATAACAGTCGTTGTGAACCAATAATTTGCAACAATTTAACCCACTGTAATAATCATATTATTTTAATAACCTCATGGGAATTCTGAACAATGGGTCAAAACCTGCCGTCTATTTTTCGCAACCAGCGTTTAAATGTTAATAGTTCCTGCTGCTGTGTGGTGTCATTAATCAGATAAACATGTATTTCATTATTATTTTTAAAGCGTCACCCAGCGTCAAGTATCCTCACCTTAGACATCTATTATGTCACACAAACGGGAGGAAGGTGCACGCCCGTCCGGCCTAAAAATGCCGAAGATGGAGCAGTTTGGGAAGACCTTTGATCCCTCGCTTCTGACCTTCTCTTATTTCAGCTACCAGAGGCACCCCAAGGCAAACAATCTGAGCACGTTTCCCCACCGTAAACATTATACTTGTTGCATCAGCGGCCTGGGAGGGTGGGCAGGTGGGTGCGTAAGAGGTGATGCAGTGACGAATTTAAAAAACAAAACAAAACAAAAAAAACCAAACACGCCAATTGGTCCTATATGGCAAATAACCCAAAATGAAGGCAAACACAACTCCAGCAAGAAAGAGGCAATTTACGCCTTCTGAAAGACGCGTGTAACTGACTTGTGGTGTTGAGGTGCACACTGTAATTTGTTCACTTTCTGAGTTTGACGCCATCCTGGAAAAGTGGGAAAACTAATCATAATACAGGCATCCAGCATTCAGCCTGCAGAGCTGTGCGTGCTGAAACAAATACCGAGAAAGACTTTGTGTACATTTTGGCCCCTCAAAGGCGCTTCAGTGTTTAATGTTAGCAGAGGTTTTCAACAATATTCCTAATTGCACGGCCGCGCAGGGGTGCCGTTTGATGTTTACATGCACGCTGATCTCTTTGGATTGAACAGAGATGAAGGTCAGTCATGCACCGTGGCCTTTTTAAAATATGACACAGAAAATCCAAAGCATGTGTCAAAACGGGGAGTAAGCGGAGGCGCAAAATTATGGCGTGTGTTTGTTTCTCGTGTCGGGAAGCAACAAATCTTTCTTATTGCTTGCAACTGGGGTTTCTGTGCAAAGAGTGTCTGTCTGCTGAAGATATAAAGCTGGAAATATCCCCCCTTATAAGAGACTGCGCTGCAAACTTTGAGCTTGAAAGTTAATCATGTAAAGGTTAAGAAAAAAAACGTAATTATTTTTTTTATCAGATATGAACTTTAACAACTTGCATTCCATTAACGCTCCCTGGGCGTAGTTGGTTAAAAATGCATAATTTGGCCTGTTCTGCGCAAAGCCTAAAGAGACGTGCAGCTTAAAATAAAGATGTGAATTAAAAAAAAATAATGCTTTAAATTGCATTTTTCTTTTTACACGTGTCTGAATAAACTAAATACAACCTCATTTAAAACTGGCACAAAAGTGAAACCTGGCGCTGGTTTTAACCGTGCCATTTACTTTCAAACTGCATGACAAAAGAGATTATTTTCCAAAGATTAAACATATTCGCCTCATTTTCACCAAATCGCCGTCCCGTGTCGTATTCGCTTTTGGTCTATACCAGTCTATGCTTGACGCCTGAAAGAGAATAAAAGAAGGGAAGAAACACAACACAACAACACAAAACAAAAAAACAAACAAACACAAAAAACGTGGATGATAATTAATATAAAAAAAAGGTATGATAATCCTCAAGTCCAATGAGCTACAATTTACAAACGTCAACCAAGCAGTTACATTAAAGAAAACCAATCATCCATTTCCTGCCATTTCCTTAATGATGCCATTTAAAAGCTTGAGATGAAAGTCAGTGTAGCGGAGCATAACGCTGCACGAAGATGGGGTTTTAGAGCTGAAGTTATGTTTTATTTTGAAAGGTAACCTCTTACAAAAACAGGGATATAACATAAAAATGGTAACTGCTGGGGTTGACATTATATTTTCTGGAAATTTGTACATATAATATTCCAGGTGATGTTTCCTTGTCATGGTCTCAAATAGGACTTCGCTGCGCATCTTTTATTTTTTAATTAACCCTCAAATTCCTGCTGAAAGAGTAAAGACGTGATCCAGCATGATACTGCATTGTACTCAACGTGCCTCAATAACAAAGACACTCATGGTGGCATATCCCCAGTTTTTTTTATTCAGATGAGAGTGCAGAACGAGGAAGACTGGGGTGGTGATGTGCATGTGTGTAGGTGTGTGTGTGTGTGTGTCTGTGTGTCTGTGTGTGGGACTCTGAAGTTGTCATGTCAAACCTTTGGGCCAATAGCGATTTAGCTCTGTGCAGTCTCAAACGTAGATGGGAACCCTGGTCCAATCAGCGGGGGAGAACCCACGGAAGCCCGGCCTCCTGATTTCAACAGATTGAAATGTAAGCCTGTCTCCAGTACCGTCAGGAAACAGATCGAGAATTTTGTCTCTCTTGTTCTTTATCGCGCAAGAAGATTTTCTTGGACGCGATTTTGGACCGTTGACACGCTGGACGCGGAGCGGGATCCACGCAGGCGGCACAAAGCGGACACCGTATTCTTCATTTGCGGCTTTAACACGATGGGTGAGTTCAGTGTTGGATTGGGGTTTTTTTTTCTTGATAGAGATGCAGCGTACGCTCCAACTTCTTAAAGCAACTTGGGGAAATTTAGCGAGATATTGTTTGTGGTGTTTTGATGGATGGATTTAGTCTAATCCAGTGGAAAGAAAACAGGACACGGAATTATTGTGCGGCAGTTACGCACGAATTTTGGCACTTCCCACCGGACATCGGTGGGAAGTTTAGCCTGCATGAACGACAGCGATTAGCTGTCACTTAATACAGTTGATCCATAACTTCAGTTGATTAACAGGAGTGAAAACTTTGGTGAAAATAATTCAAGCTCAGAAAATGTGCAAATGTGGATTTTTTTCGCTGTATATAAATGACAAAATTTGAAATATGTTGACTGAGACACAAATAAACTATCGGCATATCTGCTGAAATTCATTCCTGCAATTGCATATATTGTTAAAAAAATTTCAGGCCTTATAAATAAAGGGTCGTTAGCAGTGTGTAGTGGGCTTGGGTTGGTTACCTAATCGCTGGTCTCATTGTTGTGCTCGTTTGTGTGTTTGTTTTTGACACCAGAGCCTGCCTTCGGTGAGGTGAACCAACTCGGTGGTGTTTTCGTAAACGGCAGGCCGCTCCCCAACGCCATCCGGCTCAGGATAGTGGAGCTGGCACAACTCGGGATTCGACCCTGTGATATCAGCAGGCAGCTGCGGGTGTCTCACGGCTGCGTCAGCAAGATTTTGGCTCGCTACAACGAGACCGGCTCCATCCTCCCGGGGGCAATCGGAGGCAGCAAGCCGCGGGTCACCACACCCACCGTTGTCAAAACACATACGGACATATGCAAGCAGAGAGACCCGGGGATTTTTGCCTGGGAGATCCGGGACAGGCTACTCGCCGACGGGGTTTGCGACAAGTTCAACCTGCCCTCCGTCAGCTCCATCAGTCGGATCCTCCGAAACAAGATTGGGAATCTGTCCCAGCAGAGTCAGTATGAGTCGGGCAAGCAGGCGCCTCATCCACCGCCACAGCCAACGTTACCCTACAACCACTTATATTCATACCCGACATCCAAAGTGCCTACTCCCCCTGGCATGCCCACCCTTCCCGGACACATGGCCATGCACAGGATATGGCCTTCCTCGCACTCTGTAACTGATATTTTGGGGATACGGTCTATTACAGAGCAACAAAGTAAGCATGGCTACATGAAGGGCGGTTACATTTGTTTATTGCACCACATATAACCAACTTTTGAAGGGGTTTTGCGCGCAAGAGTGCGAATGTGTGTGTGTGTGTGTGTGTGTGTGTGTGTTGGGATAAAACTGGCATTTGTGTTTTTTTTTTTCCCTTTGAGTTAGTGTAATTGTTTTTATAGGCCTCCAAAAGTAACTATTGGAACGTTATAAACCCACAGGCCTCTGTGGAGAGCGAAAGCTTAAAGGCCATTTGACCTGCCTGCTGATATTGATTTGAAAGGGAGGCAGGTTAGTTCAGAAACAGATGGTCCAGTTTGCAAGAATAATTAAGAGGCGGATGTGGAATATTAGAGGGACAGCGGAGGGAAAGGCGGTGAGATGAAGTGTATCAAAATGAGGTGTGCTGAACGTTTGCCATGACTTGGAGAGACTCGTTTTCTGCAGAACTGTGTGTTCAGCAGTTTGCCTGATTCAGGCCTCAAATAAGCATGTCGTATTAGAATACCGTTTTCTGCTGCGTGTGTTGTGCTATGTCCACATGCAGGTAGGCCCAGATAACTCTGCCTTGTAGTCAACCAAACCGCAACTGTTGTGGAAACAGTGAAACAGGATCCAGCATAAATCAGTGCTAATGGTCGGCTCGGTGGTGTGAGAGGGATTTTCTACGAGCTTGTTTTCCAGTGGCAGGAAGGGAAGTGTTGTCAGTTTGTCAGTCCATTGCCGGAATCCTGTTGCAGTCAGGATTCCGAACTGCCATGCAGAAACACGCCCCGCACTCTTCCAATTCCACCGCCATGCAAAGCTTGACTCAAACAATCAAAATAAGACAAATGTAAAGCAGATATCCAGAAAAACTCGAGAGGGAGGGGTGGGCGCAGTGTTTCGAAGCGCTGCCTTTATAAACAATTTATGCATTTCCAAATTATTAGCAGATGTTTGTGTTGTGGCAGGCTTTCGAACGGTTTTTAAGTACATTTGGTGACATGAGAGATGTGCAACATTATTTTAAAAATTGATGGAAATGATAAGAAACAAACGAAGTGCTAAAAACCTGAAATGTTAGTGACTTGTCTACGGTAATATTAATTTTTACGCACAGAAACGACACATTGAAAACTTCTGAGGGTGAATAAAGTCAGAGTAATATAATCTTAACATGCGCAGCGAGCATTTGTTTAAAGTTCTTTGTCGAAATTGTTGTGATTGTTTCTCCTACAGTAAACAATGGGAAATCAGTGCTTCAGTACTCCCATCACGCACAAGAGGGAAACGGTGAAAGGGAATCTAATGATTTGGGGGTTTAAAACATCCCTGACCCACGAGAGAGGCGTCTTAACCATAACTATATTTATCTGGGCCTCTGCTATATCTGATTTTTCAAGAAGAACCACAGCATTTAGTCCGAGTACATTTATTTCGCGGCAAGTAAAACAACAATAACAACAACAACAAAAACAAAGAAAGATTATTTCCCTTTTTGGTTAGTGTTCTCATTCACAATCCTTAACGAAAATCGTAAATTTATGACAAAAGAAAATTACTAGGCAAGGACGTTTATCCCAAACTTCTATTTTCAGAAACGATTATCTCAATTAAAAAAATAATACCAAGTCTCAATTTCGTGCACTTGAAAGTGGGCTGAAATATAATCTATTAGATCAGATAGTAAAACTTTATTGTTTAATGGCTCAAGGAAACGTTTAAGTAAGCATTACGCACAGGAAAGATCTTCAACATATATGCCACTTATTCCTAAAATGACAAATAACCGATGCAGAATGTTACAGGGTTTATTGTCTTACGCAACCTGGCTAAGCTGCGGTTAATGGATGCATGAGTCACAGCAGCGAAATGTGCCGGTCCTTTTTCTCTCTAATCTTAAAAAAAAAAAAAAAAAAAATCTCCTCCTGACCGCCTTCTCTTCTCTTCTCTCTTTCTCTTTTGCCCCCCAGTTAGTGACAGTCCATCCTTTCCCAGCGCCAAACTAGAAGAATGGAGCGCTATAAACAGGACTAATTTTCCACCAGCAAGTTCTCCACTAGTCAATGGCGTGGATAAACCGCATTTAGAACCCGAGGCAAAATACACACAGGTAAAAAAAAAAAAAAAAAGTGGACATCACATTTTTTTTAAGCTGAAATGCAGCAACAGTAAAAAGAGTGTAGGCTATTAACCTACTTGAAGACTTGAGCATTCTTCTATTTTAACAGTTATGTAGCATAGAAATTCTCCTTTTCACAGCATTAATGCGCTCCTTCTGTTGGCTAGGGCACCTTTTTATTTCTCTCTCTCTTTTTATTCTGACTTTACAAGGGGCACTTCGTTTAGGCCCTGCTGCTTGGTCAGTGCTTTTATGGATGATTACAGAGTAGATTATTTAATAATAAGCACATCCAAGGGGTTTAAATAGCCTAGTTATTATTAAATTCTTGGTTCTGGAAATTAAGTGTAGCGTGCTTCACACTCAAGACAATAGCTGGACCCCTGAAAAAGAGCCAGAAACGCCTGTTTTCGCTTTTCTTGTAAACTGTACAGTATTTGAATAGGATGGTTTCAATGCTGTAGCTTAAGGGTAGCTAAAGGTCAACTACCATCCCGTCATTTGTTTGTCAGTTTTAAAGTAGGCTTTTCAGATACTGGTGTGCTCTAAACGACAGTCGTGCAGCCCTAAATGTCCGGGATATTCGTTATTTTGCACTTAGTTGTTGGAGCAGATAAATCCACGCGACAAAAAAAGTCGTGTCAAAATACAACAGTCAAAATTAATACACACATCGACACTGACTTTTAGGCCAATTGATACGATTTAATTTTTTATTTTTATTTCCTAAGTGTATGTAGCTTTAATTACATTTATATTACCAAACTCAATAGGCTGTACGTTTGAAAGTGATTGATTTGATTTTTATTCAGCTTTACCTCCGCTCTTTTATCTAAACCTAACACAGGCCTACAAACGGCTCTAAACTATTCTTTCTAACGCGCGCTTATGTGCGCGCATGCCGTCTTCTTTTTGTTTCTTTTATTTTGAAAGGGCGTGCTATTCTGGTTACTGACAGAAAACGTTTCCATGCCGCATCATTTATTTTGCCACTTTATGACGAGGGAGTTTTAATCCTCATTATGCAGAAGAAAGAACGGAGCCGATGCTGGGAGATTAGGAGCGCTCCAAGTGGACACACACTAACCGTCTGAGCGGTTAGACAAGCAACTATACAAAAACAGAAGTGAGCCATTAAATGTAGAAAATAACAACTCCATAAATTACAGAGTTTATTGCATGAAAAACAAAGGATGGAGAAGCAAGTACTGTTCCACCAAAACACTGAAGATTAAACGGTGCCCTCATCACTCAGATTTTATACATGCAGACACTGCAGCCTGCTAAGATCCAATGTGATTTTAGACTGTTAAATGTGTGTTTGTGAAAGACTTGAGACGCGGGCACAGTGCGCTGTCATGCAATGATCGTGTTCAAACAAGATGACTAAAAGACTTTGAGTTTTCAAACTACAAATCACTTTTTGTCCTCCACCAATTTCGCAGCACGATCTTCTTGCAGCAGCAGGGCAGACTTTTTTTTTTGTTTGTTTGTTTCCTAAAGATTGACTTTCAGTACAAAACTAAACAAATCTGCCCATTAAAATCGTTGACGCCTTTATATTTCTGACAAATCTCCTCACACTTATTTCTCCATAAGGCCCAAAGAGCGCGGTTGGAAACCTGTGGCCTATAGGCGCTCTCAGAGGGCAGAGCGGGCAGATCCCACCCGTGGGACTTTTGTGAGCGAGAAGAAGAGCATCATTAAAATAGATTTAAGGTGAAGTCACGAACGGCGGCTCGGAATTAATGCAGTAATGTTTTAATGTTCAGTAAAATATATCCTAGTCTACATCACCTCATTCATATATATATATATATATATATATGTATATATATATATATATATATATATATATATATATATATATATATATATATATATATATATATATATATATATATATATATATATATATATATATATATATAATTATACTCTCTAGAACTTAATAGACTCTTAATGTCCCGAGGTTTAGTCTAAGTTATTTATTTAAATATAAATAATAAATAAAAGCATGGCAAATTGAATCCGTTAATTTAAATATATTTATTTGTATAATAATCGAGTAAATCCTTTAATAATTCATAATAATAAAACAGTAAAATTAATTATAAATTAACATTACTTTTAAATCATTATAAAAAGTAGTTTTTTTCTCTGTTAGACACATTTAAATCACACAATATATATATTTTAATTAACAAATCATTATTTTAATTCTTGGATTTGCATCTGTCCTGTAGTATTTTATATTTAAGTATATTCCCTTAAATAAAAGGTGGTTAAGGAGGAGTTGACGGAATAACAGCCACACCTAATAAATTATACAATCTCATGCAAGATCAGTGCCATAAATTCACCCTTTGTATACTCCTTTGATTTTGTTGATTTTGTGTCAGACAGGTGTTGATTCAACTATGTGGTCATTCCTGGGACTGCAGTTAGTGGCGTTCTTGCAGTAGTCAATTGCATAAAACTGAAAGGGAGTTTCTTTTCTTTTTATATATATACATATATTTTGCCTATGAGCTGTATGTGTGTCTGCATGTGTAAGTATACTGTGTGCAAACATTGGGCTGTGTGTATTATATGGTTCTCTTCATCAGTGCAAGATGTGAAAATTTTAGAGAACATGTTTAATTATACTAGTTGTTTTAAAAGAAAAAAAAAAACACCACCACAACTGACTGTCTGTATTGGACTTAATTAAATACACTTCAGTATATTTGAGTGAAGTTATGATACAAAACACCCGCACACTTATATATACATGGTCAGACACCCACAAACAACTGCCCAGACACCCACAGCCACCCAGTATAGACCCAAAGACACCTGCAGGCCCAGGCACACACACACACACGCACGCACGCACGCACGCACACACACACACACACACACACACACACACACAGAAAAAACAGTTTTTGCTCTGTAGTTATGTTTTTATAATCACCACAAATGTCAGCTAGGAGGATAATTTTTCATATCTCTTTTAAGATAGTTGCCAGTGACTTTGTCAGTCAAGCAAGTCTATGAAAATAAGTCAGAGGAACAGAAAAGATCCCAGTTGTATAGGAATAATTCTCAGTAGTCCCGGACCACCCAGGACAGAAATTCTGCCTCCCTGCTGAAATGCTTTGGTGAATTCCTCAAGTTAAGTCCTGTCACTGTGCCAGAGAAGCAAAGCCCATTCCTGGTTCGAACCATCATATTTCCCTTCTGCATGCCTTTTCACTCTCAGTCCGTCATGACATCCATTAAGTGCTGCCCCCAACCAGCCTGTCTCCCATCATATGGCGTGGTTTATCAACAACACTTGAGCAATGTCCACTTTTGAGTAGAAAATAAGCTCCATATAGTGTACATGTATGGTTCCCAAAATTGTGAAAATATTTATTTTTATGTGGTGGCTGTGAAATTAGAATGAAAGTTTCTGCTGTTTTATAATTCAACCAACATCACTTCCACTTTCTTCTACAGTGTGCTCCAGGTTTTTTTGCTTTTACAACAGCTGCATGTGCGTGCCTCCCTGAAAATTTCTTAAAACTTGTTACGGTCACTATTTAGGAAAACATGTGGCAAATAATTTCTTTTTGATAAATTTTTGAGAAAATGACTGATGATGAAGTCTTCATCCTGGGGGGGGGGCAAAAATAATAGTGACTTTTTTAAACCTATAATTAAGATGTTCATTTTTAATCTTCTTTTTCCTCTCTTTTTTGTTCCCATACGTCGAATGGATTGCCCACAGTGAACAGCTATGTCACAGCACCCAGCATCCCTCCCTACCACCCTCCCACCCAAGTGTCACCCTACATGGGGTACAGCGCCACCACGTCGGCCTATGTGACCGGACCCACGTGGCAGCCAGCCAGTGGCAGTGCTCTATCTCCCCACAGCTGTGACATCGCCACCCCGCTGGCCTTCAAGAGCATGTCAGTCAACCGTGACGCCATCCACCCAGTCGCCGCCTCAGTGCTGTGAAGTCAGCGCCACAGACTGATGGGAGAAAGGGGGGTGGGTGGGGGTAAAGGAGAGTGGGCTGGGTGAGAGACAGTGAGGACAAGAGACTCCAAGTCTGTCCACGGTGGCTTTTTTTTTTCTTCACTCCCACTGCCACCTTTCTATGAAGGACTCGGCCCCAGGACTCACATTTGCGCCACTGGGTATATGATGCCCCTCCAAGCTAAACGCAGTCACACCAAAGACACACAACAAATAAAAAGCCTGCCAGTTTTTACAGCAAATGTGTTGACTAAAAGTGCTTGCAGGACAGGTGTTCCAAAGACTGACGTATGACTGCTACACCATCCATCAACATAATTCCTCTCAGATTCTTTACTGCACACTTCTGCAAATGTCTCTGGGCAAAACGGGGTAACGTATAACTTCATGAATACACAATCAAAGAAAAAGGAAAAAAAACTTTGCATTAGTGTTTCAGGGTGCTTGATAATAATTGCTATTGGGTTTTTAAAAAAAAAAAATGTTTGTATGCTTTTTGTTGTTTATGATTTGATAAAAGTAACTGTGTTATGGAGCATTGTTTTTCACTTCTCTAAAAATGTAGCCTATGCAGGAGCTCCAAAGAGAAGTTTATTTATTAGATTAAGGTACGTTGAATGAAGTGCAATTAGTTTTACAGAAAGCATGGAAATCTCCACGCACATTTAGGCAGAATTGGCATTGGGCACATTGGAGTCATAATTAATAATTAATTGTCAAATGTTGCACAATGAAATTGAATGTATCTTAATAAATTGTTTGGCTTTTATTGGTCTTCATGGAGTTTGCTGGCTGTTTGGGGAATCCTTAACACTTGTTTGGAGAACCGAAAACAAGTGCACAGCTAAAAATATATTATCTCTTCTTCTTCGAGCTATTCTAGATTCAGGGCATTGTGGCCTACTGGCCTGTTTTACATGAGCAGGAAACTGATTTTCATAAAAGAAAAAAGATGCATGTGTGCTTACAAGGCCAGTATTTTCCATTACTATATTTGTGTCATAGCTGACTAGGAAGGTTCATCAGAAATGCTTTAAGCACATGGAGTTTTTGCCACCACATAAAGCAATTCTTTGAAAATCTTTTGGCCATTAAAATCGGTACATGTCTTCTCACCTCATTACATTTAATGTGGCCTTTTCTGTAATCATAAAAAATTATACCTGTGCATTAGCCTGACAGAAACATAGTTTAAGTAATTTGGGTACATACTATTTTAACCAATAAGTCCCAAAAGAAAAAAAAACATAATAATAACTAAATAAATAAATAAACACAATAAGCTAATTGTTCAAAGAGACATTCTGGCATTTCACATTGAAGTCAAAGCGAAAAAAAAAAACCTAGAAAAAAAATCTAAATAAAATGTAGCGACATGTTTATACTTTTAGAAATATAATGTTCTTCAGTAAAATCCTGTCTTTTAATGCCATGTTTTAATTTTCAGTCATTTTCAACATATTTAATTCACACAGTTTTTTTTTTCATATGGGTTTAGAGGGAGAAATAGTAAATAAAAGCATCATTTTTTTTAATGCAAATTTGAGATCTGTGTGTCCTAAACTCCTGGGGTCAGGTGGAGTCCATGTACATTCAAAGAGCCACAAATAGGCTCATTGGCCTGCGGTTTCCAAGGTCATCAGACATGTGACCCAAACACGAACCTCAAGCAGCCACAAAAAAGGGCCAAATAGGGCTGTCAGGGCCAACTCAGTGTGTTCATTACAAAGGAAAAGCACACAGGCCATCTGACAAATGACATGTTTGCAAAATGATGCAAAAATACTTTCTGAAAGTGTACGGGGGGGGGAGTGTAGAGTAATAAATTATGCGTGAGTCTGGCAAGCCCTGTCTAGCCCTGCAGTGGAAACCACAGATTTACACAAACTGGGCTTTAGACGAAGCTGTAGATTGATAACTTGTTATAGGTGCTTACCTGCGCTTTCACACAGCATTACCTGGTGCTCAGGTGCATTGCTCTGTGTTTCTTTCTCTCCTGCGTTACAGCATAAACAACCTCTGCACGTGACAGTGTCAACAGTCCTCCCCATGCAGGAGCTGATTTGACTTGGAAAGCACTCTTCCCCGCATCCAGTGGTCACGGACCGTTGCTCAGGGATCGTAGTGTTTCTTTGACCGTATGTGAACCACATCACAGAGACATGATGTTCACTCACTGTACCAGCCAGCCATCACAGCCACCCTTTTACCATCCACCATCCATCATGAACAGCAAATGATAGTTAACTCTCTGAGTGGCATGAAAGAGTCATTACACGCTCTGTTTTTTACCTCAGCCGACACACAACAAGGCCAAACAACTTTTCCTTTCAACTAAGCTACATGAACTGCACACAGCCTTGTTAGTCTCCTCTGACTCACAAAACAAAATTAAAATGTGGTTGTCTTAATTGACAACAGTATTCAAAAAACAGGAACAGTGTGTTTTCTAGACAGGAGGAAGCTTCTCGAAAGTCTAACAATCCCTGCTCTTGTAGTCTAATGTTGGTCAGCTTTATGGAAAGAGAGGTCTAAAAGGCATACTTTTAAAAATAGGGGCAGACACGTGTTTACAATTAATTAAGTTGAGTCTGACTTCAGTGTCATATGGTTATCTTTATTTCTCCACATGCAATTAGAAGCAAGACAGCCATTTGCAGAGTAACACAGAGCAGAGAAAGTAACGCCAGCTGAATACAGGACTTCATGCGTGCTTCTGCTCAATGAACATTTTTAAAAGCAGCTGACAACAGCCAGAATGTTTTCTTAATGTCTTAAAACAACAGAATTGAGAAGACAGGTGAGTACAAAGGGGGAAAAAAAAGTGCTGTGTTTTGTAAAATCACGTATGGTGCTGTGCTTTTGTGTGCATGCCTGGTTGACTGCTTTTTTTTTTTTTACCAACAGTGTAAATTGCAGACATTTTAATATACTAATCATTAACCACATTTGCGCTGGGAAAGGCAGGTAGAGCCATGCCCAAGTTGCAGCCCTGTCAAAGTGGAGCCACTGAATTGAGATGTTACAGATGAGGATGGGAAAATCCATATAAAGGGTGTAAAGAAAATGACGTGAGGGATATTTTGCTGCAGAAGATTTATGATTACTGCGATGTGCAGGGAATTCATTGTAAAGTTGCACAAGCTGTCAAGTCTGAAAAGGAAAAAAAAAGATTCAGAACTCTATTACAGAAAGGACAGCTTAAGCGCTTACAATTCCATCAGTCTGCAAGCCGCAGTTGTTAGTCTCTCACCGCGGGCCCCTAGGCAAAAACCAGGAGCCGCTCCATTTTGGCAGAGACAAACTCCCACATTAATGATGACTGTCAAATGCCAACGTGGCTCAGTATAAGCTACTACCAGATAAAGTTAAGATGAGTCTCTTAGAGCAGCCATGACACCTAAAGCTGTGCAACAGGTGTGTGTGTGTGTGTGTTTTTGAATATTTGTGTAAGAAACAGACTGAGAGAGAGTCAAAATGAGTGCGGTAACCCCCTTGATTCCTGCAGCCACAGTTGAATTTCTTGGGGCTTGTTGTTTCAGCATGTATTCAATGTTCAAGCGCTGACTACGCGCCAGAGAGAAAGACTGACACTAAGTTGGCCACGAAGCGCTCAGATGGCAATAAGGAGGAGGGTGATGAAGTGGCAAACTGAAGAAAGGGGATATTCTTATATTGATGCCAAGATGAAACAGTCCCAGTTAAGACAAAAACAACAACACGATTCTACTTTACAGGACACGCAACTCACAATTACACAGTGAGGAAAGTGTGGGTTTCATTTTCTCTTTATTCTTTTTATTTGTTACCAATGCATGTAAGAACAGTTTGACTTTTCTTTTTCCAGCAGGGACTTTAAAAGGAAAATTGACACAATCTTTTATCAATAAAAACTTGAAAACATATAAAATTCAAAACTGTTGGAGGTACATAAAAAAACTGAAGGAGCCCATCTAATATTGTCCATTTTCATTGTGCAGAGTGAATGTTGACATATTATAGCCCAAGCCTTCATCTTTTCCTTAACATGACCAAGTAGTTTTTGGTGCCTAAACCTAACCTGACAAAGATGGAAAATGAAACTGAACTACAAGTGAAAACAAAAGAAAGCGGAAAACAGGAATCTCCCAAACGGGTTGACAGCTTTGTCTCAGACAGGACTGTTTGTCCCCGGCAGCCAGTATTATTGTGGTGTGACATCAAAGGGGACTTTGTGCATATCATTGTGATGCCGCTGGCCTCTGACAAAACAGCACGTTTGATGCCATGCATTAAGAACAAACTGGCAAAAACATATCCATTAAAAAGTTTTGCAATAGGCTTTAATAACATCATTGTTCTAACACTCATTGAAACGCTATTGCTGCTGAGACTCTGTAGTACACGTATGATAATAGGTGCATTCAAATCTAGACTTCCAAGGAATTCTTCAAAAGTAGCTGTGGACATGGTGATGACTTTGAAGGGGGTAACTGCTGAATTGAAATCTGGAACGATTTCTACTGTTTTATAGGCACGGTGTGTAAACTTCCTGATTGTGCCATGTATTTGCATTCATTAACCCATATTCCATAAAAAGATGAATATGTTCAGACCATGTGGGCAAATAGTGGAACTGTTTGTCACTCTGCAACTGTAGTGAGTGTGTGTGTGCTGCAGCTGATTTCAAGGTATGCTTATTTAAGATTTGTTAAAGTGGGAGATCGGAAATGGATGGCTGTACAGTCAACTTAATTTAGCATACATTCAAGTATAACTATAAATAGAAATAGACATAGACCTTCCATCCATTTTTGGTGTTTCATGGCAGCTAAACAAATTTCAAGTAGTTCTATATAACATTAAGTTCATATTCTGAAGCTTCAGCTGTTCAAGCACTCAGTCTGCTTTTTTTTAGGAATCTGTCAGATAACTGATTGGTGCACCCGCTCACATCAAACCAGTGAGATGAACACCAAAAAAAACACAAAAAACTGTCACATGAGAACTAAAGCCGTTTAAATGTGAAAGAAAATATGCTAATGTAGAACCTCATCAGCAAAACTGACTTGTCAGTGATTCTAAAATCAATTCATCTGATGTTCAAATTCTGTTTTTTTTAAAAAAAAATTATTTTAAGAAGGCCACTTTCAGATATTGCAACAGTTCCCATATTCTGCGTGACTGAACATGGGAGCTGACTATATTTTCATCTGGATGAAAATGTCTTCACTAAGCTGCATTCTTCTACATAACATAATGCTGATTTGGTATTTTGAGTAGTTTCTTTTTGTTTTTAAGATAAAGAGAGAAAGAAGATCTAAATTGGTCTCATATTGCTCTGATCAGTTAACAATTACTTGCAAAGAGGCACAGTTCATAAGGCACCATTGTGGGTTTCCTTTTATTGCTACCAGTTTCTCTGCAGCCACCCAGAAACATATTCATAGACCAACAGCATCACTGCTCCACCTGTGAGAGAATATAAGAAAAGTAACCAATGTGAATGTGGTTTCAGAGGCTTTGCTTTCCTAGTAAGTTAGAGTTCTGAGAAATGCACAGGTATAGAATACATCAAAAGCCTGGAGCACCTGTTTACAGAGGGGGTAGGCAGTATCTCTAGTTCACTGTATTTATATTCAAACCTAATAGGCATTATTATGTAAACACTGTTCCTTGGAATCTCCTGAGAACAGTGTTTGTAGCAGCCGTATTTCACTGGAAGAGCTCATGCAAAGTTGAAATGCTAATATGTATAAGTAAAGCTCTTCCTAGTTTAATATTATAATAGAGTCTTATCTATCTACTGCACAAGGAAAGCTGTGATCATGACAATGATTTCAATATTAGGATTTTTTCCCCCTACCTGGTCCAAGCCTCATTATCTTGGGAACCAATCCCTTGTATAATGCCAAATACCTGTAGCAAAGACATAAGGTGTTAATGTGCAAAGATTTTCATTAGAATACAGAATATGTAAATTATTTCACTGTGCGGAATGGGTGTGTTGTGGTGGAGTCGAGATGTAAATATGCACAAATGAAGTGGTGGAGTGTGACTTCAATTCTGCACTTAAGTGCTTCTCTTGTGTGGTACTTTATATTTCAAATCCACCACAGCTCAGAGACAAATTTTATAGCATTGTCTTCTCTGCATTTATTAAATAACTTCCATCAAGTTCACAGAAAATCAGTGTAAGTGAACTGCCGTGCATTATTATTCATTATCATCTGATTCAGGAAGAAATTCACAAGCTGCACAACACTACATAAAATAAGCCCCACTTTTATTAGCTGTAATGTACACAATGCATTAATACTTACAGTCAACTAATATAATAAACACTGTTCTGAAAAAAGTCATTTTTAAAGAAAAATAATAAATCAATTTCTTTTTGGAAGCTTTTGACTAATCTGAGTTCTTCCATAAACTTCTTGTATACATGTGCTTTTTTTTTTCAACTTGTGAGCCCATGAATGAGTGTACATGTGAAAGCCTGTCTGTCTGTGAGTCTGTCTGTCTGCTGACATGCCTGTCTGTCACCCTGTCAGGTATATAGGGTCCAACGGCCAGCGCTGCAGAGTACCTGCTCTTTAATGCATTCAAGGTGATCAGTGGCTGCCTGCCTCCGCCTCGTGCTCTCTGTCCCACTCCCTGCCCCCGCCACTGATGGCGTTAATAAGGCTCGACCCACTTCCTCCCTGGCCCTCTGTCTGATTAGATTGACCCGTGGAGCGCCGCGCGGCTCGTTAGGGTCTACTTAACGACGTCTCCCATAGGGACCACTAATTAGCTGGGACTGTGTTGTGTTAGAGAAGGGGACTGGATGTGGCGGATGGGGCACCATCCACGCACCCCTGTAACGACAACATTTCAGTGCCATTCTCGCAGCAACCTCTATACTAACAACATCCACTAACTACAAACATATCGCTGCCCCTTGTCTAGTGGAGCAGCATGGGGGAAAGTGGAAAGCCTGAGGCAACTGCTAACATAACATACATCTTTCCTTGAAGCTTCCATTTAGAGCTGTCATTCTTTGAGCCTTGAAAATATGTTAACATTTACTAAACAACTGACAGACTGCAAAAATGTATGATCATACTCATGGGGAATACAGCCCAGAATCTAAGATCATTATTTAGTTTCCATTCATTGGATCACAGCTTTGCATGAAGCTATTCATGCTTTTCCTCTGTACTTAGTGTAGGAAACTCACTCCATACAATCAAACCCTGCAAACTTGTAGCTGCACCTGGTACATTTGTCTTCTCTGACAGTCAGTTTGGCAGATAACCAACTATCGAATGTTAAGAAAACAGACAAAGTGGCTCATTAATTCTTGGATGAATCAGCATTCTGACTTTTGTCTCGAACATCCCCTGTTTATATCCTCCCAGATTTGTCCATACCCCTCTTCGCGGTACACCAGTGCCATGGTCTGGAAGCAGGTGCGGTACTTGATCTCTCCTGGCACTGGCTGGGGGCCTTGAATGCGGCTCTTGGCTACATCGAAGGGAATATTCACACAGGAGGAGATGGTCCCAGATAATAGGCCAATGGTAAACTTTCGTAGGAACTCTAGGGTAGGATCCTGTAAAAAGGAGGAGATAAAAAAAAAGGCATGCCTTTTTAAGAATGACACATTTTTAAAGTGTGAACCAGGGGGTTAAATTTGGTGCCATAAAACATAAACATCAAATAGAGCCTTTGGAAACCAAAAGAAAGTAGTGACACTGAGTTGACAAAGTCAGTACTGAGACATTATGTGTCTATGTCTATAAGCGATTGTGGGGGAGAGCATGAGGGGACTTGTGCATATGATTGCAAAGCTTGCATGAAAGCCATGATCATTTTATGGTAGCGGGGGGCAGATTAGTGCTTCCTGACTGCGGTGCAGCATTCTGATTGGCTGAGCAGAAGCACATGTTCTCCGGGGAGCCAAGACAGAGGATTTATAAACAGGGTTCATGCAGGCAGACTGGGGAGGCATATGGGGACAATTTGGGTAATTGGGCTGTGACTCGGCACAGGGGTATTACTGTACCAAAGAAGCCCAGACTCAGAGAGCTCTGACAGCTAATTGGCCAGGATATTTTTACAAATGACAGCAGCCTCTCTGGTTCAGGCCTTTCTCAAGCGGCTGGACACCCTGAGAGCCGTGGTAAATCAACAGCTAATCCCACTTCTTCTATTTTTTTCAAGTGGGATGTGGAGAAGGGGGTACCATAGCTGTGGCCTAAGTACACCCATCAACCCACTTCCTAACAGCCCTAAGCAAACATCTCCTCACACATTCACTTGTGAATGATGGCAGTGTGCTATCTGCCTCCCCTGTGCTATTCAAATGGCCACAAGAGAGAAACCTGGGCTCGGCAGCCTGAATTTGACTATAGACATGTTTGAGTTGCAAGCTCATTGCTCATGTTGCTGACATAAGGGCTTTGGAGAAACGCCACTATCAGCTCAGCCTGTGAATTGTCTACAATATTTATGCATATGCTGCCGTCCTTAATGTCTAACAAACAGGATCACTCCATCAATGTACATAGAGATGGATAATTCCCAAAAGCAATCTGCCACAATCTAAGAAGGCAGCTATTTGAGTCATCCAGCGACATAATTATCATTCACAGAGGATGACCACTTGGTTCTCTGTACATCATGCGTCACTGGAAAAATGTTGAAAATTTAGCAGAGCCTGGCCTCCCACTGTAACCTCCTCTTGAAAATAGTACAGTTGTCTGCTTCCAATTAGTTCATTGGAGTTAATCTAATGCTCCAGTTTGCACATGTGGAACTGGCGTATGGTAACGTTTCCATTAAACAAAATTAACTTTTGTTTGGGCCATCAGGAACTGCCGGATGTGTAATCTGAAACTTTGAGGATGTTATGAAGAGCAAACAGAGGAGGTATTAGCGGGGCTGATCTTACAAGTCCTCTCTGATTTTTGCTTCCTCCTTTCCATGGCAGTCAGGTTAACTAATCATACTGTTAAACACATTTGGTTTTCCCCTGTGGCAAGGTGGCTGGCACACGTTGGATATCATATAGCCTATGGTTAGCAAATAAATAGGTGTAGTCAAGGTTACCAATGCCAAAGCAATGTTAAAGTGGTTTAAGAAAGACACAAAAACAAGTCAGAGTGTGATCATAGATTATGATTGGCGTAATACCGGGCTGGATGGAATAGCATCCTTGACATTGAAGTAGAAGCCAAAGTAGATCATGTTGAAAACTCCATGGCGCCCCAGTGTTGATGTTAATCCTTTATTCAGGCCCCTCAGCCCAAAGCCGTCTGACTTAATTATGCTTCTTGCTTGGGCAAAAGAAGAGGGTTGCTGTATTGGAGAAATTGAATTCAAAAGAAGGACAGGTGAGCAGATTTCTACAGAAAGGTGTGCATATTACCAACATTTTACACATTAGGGCAGAACTTTATTTAAGTCAACCTCTTTGAAAGAATCTCTGTTGGCCTGAAGACTGACTTTCACCACCTCGAATGGATTGATCACTAAAGCCTCAGTCAAGCCAGAACCAAGCCCTGCTGCAGACAGTGCCTAGAGGAGAGTTGGACATGATTTAGGACTGAGAATGTGGAGATAATATTTGGGTAGAGACAGAGCAGAATAGACAAACTGATGCAGACAATGAAGAATGCCAACCTGTCCGGGTTACAAGAGCTGCGTTGTTATTTCATTTTCAGAAACTTGTTCTTGGAGTCTCTTTGTCTTTTCTAAAATATGTATCACAGCCATCATTGTTATTTCTTGACAAATGCTTTTAGACACCACAAGACACCTGTGTTTATCATCAGACAAAATTCCAGATGACAGATGGGAGTGAGAGGAAGGTGATGAAAGGAGAAAGTAGCAATGTGAGCAAAGTAGCAAATTTGAACTCAAGAATTCAAGAAAGTATTTTTTTTTAACTTAAGAAAGCATATTAATTCATCCTGCCACATCACATATATCAAAATATACTAATATAGTACCACATTTATAAAACTGGTTATTGCAGCACTACATGTTGCATTGGTCTACCTATTTCTGTATGTGTGTGTGCGTACATGGTTGCGTGCATGCATGCTCAGAGTGAGGCGTAATGGGAACATGTCAAGAACGTGTCTATAGCTCATTACTCTTCCTGACTCTTTATCCTGCTGTCAGAGCCCCGGGACCCATCCTCTCAGACATGCCTCGCGATGTTTACACAGCCAGCAAGCCACGTTTTAATTCCTTATTTGTATTATTACTGTGTGTGTCCTCATTAATCAGAGTGAAGGCATTCAGCTGTGCCATGCTGAATAGGGGGGAGAGAGAGCGCCATTCAGAACCAATCTGTAATTCACTCGCAGTAATGATCTGATGTGATTATGGTACTTGATATGCGAGGGCCTCTGGGGGAAATGGGGTTAGAGGCACTTGAGGAAGAGGAAGGGCGGGAAAAAGATAGTCAGAAGGAGGCGTAAGAAGGGTGGGAAGAGGGCATGATGAATGGGACAAGTAAACATTTCTCCAAAAATGGCTGTAAAAACAAGCTGAAGATATTCTCCATGCTGGGGCGGATTTGACACAAAGTAACAGGTAAGCCATCCATCATGGCTGACACTTGGCTGCCACCTGAATAGGTGGTGTGTGGTGACCGCACCCCACCGATACATATCTGTCTTGCTTAAAACTCTGACTCAATATAACAGAAAGCCAATTACTCAAGAAGGATGAAACCACTTCTACACTCATGGCCTGTGGTGTAACCAGCCTTCAGAATTAACAACCGCCATGCAAACATATAGGAAAGTCAGTCTGTAAGTGGTGCGTTAAGTATTAGACTATTTTGGCTCTACTCCCACATGCTTGGCTTCAAAAGAAATGATGACTATGATGTTTTGAGGGTTCTTTTTGGTTTTAAAAGACATTCTGTTTATGTCCCTTTTATAAAGAATCGCCCCTGTTTAACTTGGGGATGACAGGAACAAGGTGCTACAATATATTCCCAGTGGTTCATCTGATATATGTAAGTGTAACCATGCTGGGATAAAAACAGGATTAAAACTGACTAAACATGAATTTAATATTTTAACAAACTGATTTTTGAATTGGGATTAGTTGCTGTTGGACATGCAGTTTGGGGTCAGGTAAACAACGTTGTCTGATTAACTGTCTTAATGATCAAGAATGCAACTTTTAGAGCTTATTTCAAAAGGACTGAATTGGTATTTTACATGTGCCTAAAACTATAATGATTTTAAAATGACTCCCACGGCAGACAGACTGTATTACTGCCTCCATTTTTTTTCTTCCTTTACATTCATTGTTGAATTGCACATAGTGATGGCACCTTTTCCTTTTGTGTCAGGAGTGAAGAGGCACAATCATTCTGTTTGAATAAGCATTAATCAAATTGTCCGTGGACAAACCAGACCGCAGATTCCAGGATTATACTGAGTGTGAGCACTACGACCTATGGCATGGATAAAATGCAGCACCTGCCGAACTTTTAAGTCTGCACCTTAGTCTCATGGTGACTGTTACTGTTATGCAGTATTTAGTTCCCACCTATTTTCAATAAAAAAAAAAGAAATCTAAATAGATTCTCACACAATGTGAGTCAATGAAATGAAATTTTTTTTAAAAAAGGCTCCTAATAAGCTTCCAGTTACACTGGATTAACACAGAGCAGTATCAACCAAACGCTTGTAGTTTTTGTGGCTGCTCTGTTGCTTGGAATAAAGCTCATAAAAGCAAAGGTTCAGCCAGAGACACGGAGTCATTAGTGCCACACTGATCACAGCTGATGACAAGCTGATCTCCCAAACTACATGCCAAATACATTTAAATACCACTTCATCCATATAAATGCTAAAATGAGGTAAAGCTGGAACTTTCAGGACTTATTTCACAAATTCTGAAAGTCATACTGACAGCTCACCACGCCGACTAAATTGTGTGTGGAACTGCTCACACTATGACAACAGTGTTAATTCAAGCTCTGGAAATTATTTTGTTTATCTTGTCCAAAGTGTGACCCAGCTGAAAATGCAAAATGAGTAACAATTTCCCTACTAAACATATTCGTGCATTGCTAGTACTTTTACATCAAACAGCACTGAAAATAAAATGCTAACAAGGAAATTTACATTTTTATTAATTCATTTGCCTGGCAAAATTATTCTTGGCATTTGTCTTTGTTTTAAAAGCCTTTGACAGGTGAGCTTGAATACTGTTTTTATACTCTGTAACATTATTCCAAGTCCTGTGTGTGTGTGTGTGTGTTTGTGTATTTATTTATTCAAGTGAGAGTGTATTCAGGTGCTCCTGGACGTAAGACTCACCACACCAGGAGACAAAGGGGTCAAATTCAGCAACTTCTTGTACTGCTCAAAGGTGAAAAACTGCAGCGAGAAAGATCAGGATAAAAGCACTGTCAGAAAGTATAATCTCAGCATACATGCACATCCACATATACCGTGCATAAAGAAAGCTACCTTAAATGCGCACAGTAAGTTAGGGAAAACTACACAAACATTGAACGTACTCAGTAGCTCATAAAATGATGGCTGACTTTAAATTTTAGACCTTCATCTCTGCGGAAAGACAAAAGCCTCTAAAGGAGCCAGATCCACTGATCTGTTTATTTGAGCAAGGGCAAAATGCCAGCAGAGCCATTTTAATCTGAGCTTTAATTTGGTTTTTGGCTCCAGACATCTCTCACCACCTAACTTTGTTCGCAATGTGAGTGATTACCCCATCTTCTCAGTGTGAGTGCTTACTTTTAAAGTTCACACATCCTCGTTTCCAGCATCTCATTACAGAGGCGCTCCATGCCAAGCATCAGGCTCCTCTGTGCTCCCCTTCTCGCCCCAATCCCTGTCACCCCATTACACTTAGGGAGGTTTAGCTCCAAGTGCTAAACCTCCCTACAAATATCCAAAGATGGTTCTCAAGAGATGGCTTGCTGTAAATGCTTGTAAGTCAATATTTGGAAGGCCAACAGAACAAACAGGAGTGGCTGAGGAGTCAGACATGGCAGAGGGCGTCATATATTTAATCAACATGTGTGTACCATGTTAGAGCGATTGTGGTTTGAGTGTTTTCATATGGCAGCAAAGCAGTTCACAATGAAACCAGATCCTGAGCGTTGCATCATATCCCGAGAAGCTTTGCAGCTTTCAGTGAACAAACATGCATGTCCTTTGTCTCACCTTGACTGCTCTCTTTGGTGTTTCTGCCAGAATTGGAGGCAAGATTCCCTTGTAGAAGCCAAACACTCTGTAGAAAGAGAAAATGCTGCCACAGCTCTGAATTCAACTTTATTTTTAAAACTTCAGTCGTTGAATTCAGTTCATATCTGTAGAACATTTCAGCATCACATGTACATCAAATCACCCAAACTGCGGCTGAATTATCTTCTAATAAACTGATAACTTTATCACCCATCATTGTAATGCAGTACGGATAAATAACTTAAACACAGTATAGATTGCATTAGGTTTAGGAAGCACTTTTAACAATGCATTATGCCATGTAACCAAGTTTCAGATGGCTGCTCACTGATTTTCATACTGCATGGAAATAATGGAAGCCAGTGAACGTCAATAGGTGTGGTCCAGTGGATAGCACTGTCACCTTGCATCAAGAAACACCTTTGTGAGCTTCATCCCACTATTTGAGGATATGTAAGTTTGATTTCTATTTGGCTGTAGGTGATGTCACAGTGAAAGATTGTTGGAAAAAGGTCAAGGAATTCAAACAATGTGTAGAGTTCCTGTTTAAGATTTATATAAAGGTTTCAAAGTCACAAATGCATTAGTGTGGCATTTTCTTAAAAATATATAGATACTATAGCAATCAACATTCAGACTTTACTAAAATATAAACTGCAGGACCAATACTTAGGTCACAAAACGGAAACTAAGTATACTGCTGCTGTTTGGCAACAGAATTACTGAGATATATTTTCAAACCACAAACCCTGGTAAACAAGTTCTACAGGAATATGCTGAGGAAATGATTTAAGAGTGTTTTTAAGCATTTGATATGCTGGATATTTCAAAAGCAGTAACTGTATAATTTTAGTCAATTTGGTAGTTTGCCTGTGCTCAATCATACGTCCAGACATGATTTAAAGCAGACTAGGAGCCAGGAAAAATAATAAAATGATACAGTGAGTTATTCATATTGAGATGTGTGTCTACATGTAACACAGGCTATATTTTGTAAGAAATGAATTTTATGTCTGCCTTCACAGACTATATGGACACCTATGGTTAAGATCGTTAATTTAGCCATTAACACACTTTTATGGTACTTTTTGAATTATGTACAAAACTCTTAATAACCTTCCATGTTGTGTTCAGAATCATACTTAACTTGTATAATATAGAATTTGTTACTAACATAGAGCTGAAATAATCTATAGCTAAATGCTGCTTTTGTAACAAGATGAGCTATTTTACTCATGCAACAAAGAGAACATATGTAGGCTCGCATGAACGCCTGACCAGTCTTTGACGCATACATGCAAGAAGACAGCTGTTGTTTTGCACACAGCGTGTTTCGTATACATTCAGAAGTGCACACACATGCATTTTTCATAGCCTTCAGTTTAGTGAAAACATGTTAGAACATTTAGGGCATTTTGTCTGAACTGGTGTAGTTTACACTAATGGGGCCAGACAGGCATATTTTATGTGCTAACTTTCTCTTACTAGTTGTAATTTTTATTTATTTTTTGGGTCAAACTTTACCACGTGTGCCACAGGCACCAGGTCTAAAATGCAGCACATCTGAAGTGTTGGATACTTTGAGTCATTAGCCTTTGTGTTGATAGCAAACTGTTCTTGGCAACAGCTAGCTCTCTTCCACTATTATCATTCCTAAATGTTGTTTTAAGGGGGCTGTCTTGAATTAAAACAGGTAAAACAGGTTTAAATCTTAAAAGAAGCAGCAGCAGAGGCTACTATACTTAGACTATAGGTTAAAGGCACAATAGGAATGAGTCATTATACATTTTTACACATAGTTATTGGATTAATAACAAGACGGGGTTATGTACGTGCAATTGCACTGAATATTTGAACAAATATTTTTGTTTTATTGCCACGCAGTATGATACACAGCTCAGGGCAACATGAAAACAACCAATGTATAAACACAAAACAAACATGTTGCTATGGAAAAATTGCATTCTTTTGTGGTCACCAGCTGTCACAAGATTTTTAGATTTCCCACTTCCTTGTACATTTACTAATGGGACATTTTCCATGATGCATATTCCATTCATGGAAAATGCAAAATATGCAATTTGATGACAGGGATTCAAAACTTCTGCTGTTTAGTTTTTGTTGCTATTGCTTTACTTCTTGAAAGACGGCCTTAATAAAAGGCTTTTGTTCATTTGTTTTTTTTTTTAAAGAAATTTCATGGCTAGTTATCTGTGCCAACTCTAACCTCCATAAACAAAAAACACACATCACTGAGTCACAGAGATGTCTATTATTACATGCCCTTCACTACAACATGGAATGTAAGTCATTCTGAGGGAACAGTTGTGATAAATGTGTTGGTATTCAGAAAATTTAATTCTAAATAAATATTTTTTTACAAAGTCTTCACTGTGCTGAAAAATAAGAAAGTCTCTTTCTCTTTTTAGACCTGAATATAGAGACTAAGGGCACTAAATGTATGTTGATGCACAGGAGTCAAAAACTAATGGTTGAGGTCTTTCCAAGGACTTTCCAAAGGCTTTACTAGAATAAAAAACAAAGAATATGAACAGCATTATCATCAAAGCCATCCAAACTAATAATAAATAATAAAATAAGAAATATAGCATTTATTTGCAGATGTACACCCAATCATTAAATATTTGGCTTGTATGTGGCAAAGGGAAAGAGGAAGTATTAGAAAGGGCAAACTGATAATGAATACAGGTCAAAGAGGACAACCTGGCGTGACGACTGTATCCTGTGAACAGCAGCACTCGCTCTGTTGTGGCAACATTCTCTTAAAGTCAACAGAGATGATCTTGGTTGATTAGGTACAAGTGTAAATATTTTTGCTGCTGGAACACATTTCCACTGAACACAACCTGAGAACAACAGGCCATTACACTTGCAGAGAATCCACTGTGGAGAGGGCGTCTAATAAAAACATCAGAGACCCACAACTAATTATCATAAGTCTTGTCATCAGGCGGTAAATCCAACCTATTTCATAAACACCTGAAGCTAGACAAGCAGTGTTGGCACTTGGTAATTGAGCCCGCATAATCATGCTAGAGCAAGGGATCATCACTGAGCAAAATACTGCCTGGAAGCCAAAAATGAATCTCTTGTATGGTTTGTATAAACAAGTTATTTCAGTCAGACGGAAGGCCTTTCCCTCTCCTCTCTTTGTCCATGCAAATGGTGGCCACAGATTTCCCGGGTGTGGTCAGGCTGGGGAGCCACCAGGTGATGAAGGAGGGGTGAAATTTGTTACAGAACAAATATGGCCTCTAGTGAGTGGCCATCATTTGAATCCTTATTTGATTGCCAATGTAAAGTACACACCAAGTCCCTTTTTGTCTTTCCTAAACAAATTGCCTCCTGACACAGAGCGAGGGATGAGCGATATGTGTGTCACAGCATTAGGTGGGTGCACTTGCATGCTTATGTGTGTAATTTGGCTTTCATTTTCATAAACCTTTCCTTTTTGTAACAGCCTTCTTCCATCTGGAGAGAAGCATGTCAGTGACACAACTACACATGCAAAAAAAAAATCAACTAAATATGTCCATTAATAGCAATAATGAAAGAAAACAACCTGCAAACATGCTATTTGCATGTTTGAACAGACATTTTATGTTCACAGCTCTGCTTTGAGGAAATCGATGGGAAAATCAACTGCCCCAGGGAACATTTTAGCATTTGTCTAACTCGACGTTGCTCCTACGAGGAAATAAATAGTAGAATTTTCAGTGGCCAGGATTCATGGAGTAAAAGCCAGAAAATGTCTCATTTTACACAACTTAGATAAAGAACACCTAAGAACCCCAAATGCTATAAATAGGATAAAAAACTTGTTTTACTGATGTGAGTGTTTGTATGACCAACACTTTTACCTGCTATATTAAGCTATAGCATATGTTGTCAAGGGTTTCAGATCACGATGAATCTAGCACAGTCCATAAGATGAATAATTTGTGAATTATAATATCTTAAAAAGCCTAGTGTTACATGGAGAGTAATGAATTTAACTCTTTTTTGAATTTCTAGAGGAACAGTATACTGTTAACGACAGATTAGATGGCATTTTTTGGAAATCCATATATTTTCTTTCTTGCTGTGACTCTGAAGATTAGATGTCTGTATTTTCTATTCTGAATATGATGCCAGTAGCTTAGCTTTGCATCAAGACTAGAAATAGAGGAAAGCAGCTAGCCCTGTTCTGTCCAAGTGACAATATCTCCTCACAGCCTTACCATATCTTTTTCAGAAGCTCACTAATGATCTAGTACAATCTTCCCCTTGGAAAATACCAATTAAGCATGGTTTCAAAAATGTGAAACTATTCCCTGATGGCTATTTCACTGGAGCAGTTCACATTTAATATAGACACCACCCTTATCTACTTTTCTTCACACTACCATGAATGTATACATATTTTTTGGATGGGGGGGTCCCAGCTGGAGTCAGCCCCCCCAATCCGACAATATTAGTTCCAGGCATTAGTCACTGATCTTCAATATTTCCATCGTTCTGCAATGCACGGACCCTTTTAATATTACCATGGCCGTCCTTTGGGTCTCGACCCAGTCTCTGGATACCACACTAGCAAAGAATGCTCAAGAATAGTCTTTTTGTTTGCCTCCAGACGGAAACACTTAACACATGCTCACGCTGCTGCACCCACACGCGAGGAAAGAAGTGTGGACTTTAAGGCAATACACAACTAAGTGTTGGCGAGTGTAGTTCACACGGTCACACACTTATGAGCACAGCTACATGATTTCATGCTATATTTTAGAGATTTTACAACAGCCTAATGTAAAATTTTAACAGACAGAACTTTTAATTAGTGTCAAATGTTCATGTGCATCTCCTTGTATATGAAATTAAATACTATAGGTCCAACTACTTTGTCCAGGCTTGTGTCTTTCTTCGGTCTAATCACTGAGCTCAACTTTAGAGCTCAGGTTTCCTCCCTCACTGGCTCAAAGAGCGAGAGAGTGAAAGAGAGAGAGTGAGAGAGGTCTGGTGTTGGCTCACTTCTGCCATGAGCTGATGGGAGAAGTTTATTTTTAATAATAATTCTACAACAGTGGGGCCTAACACTATTTGTATAAATTATAACTAAGTGGTTTGGCCTGGAGGTAATCCTCTATGTGCTACTGGGGAGTGATTACATACTCAGCAAAAATATACTGCTGATGATAATTGGACAAGAAAATCGACAAGGAAGTGGATCTTCTGTCTTTGGTGACTCTCCGGTACACGTCTCGACTTTGTTGGGTGAGCTCACACTCAAACAGCGTGCAGAGCTTATGTTGATGTTGTGAAGGCCGTGCAATTTGCCAACCATTTTCTGTGTCACATATTCTCTGGAACTATGTACAAGCTAAGTCCTACATGACACACCCAAAAAGTAGGCAAAGAGGTGTTAAATGTCACACTGTCAGCATGCGTGTGGGGTGAGGAGGGCACGGCTACTGTAACAGGATAAGTGTGTCTGTTGAACTTCAGCCAACTGAGGATTTCTAACTGTCACTAGCCAGCCTCTTGCCGCGCAGCGCTCGCTCACACCTTGCAGCAGATCAACTTTATATCCCCAGTAAAGCTGTCGGCTCATCGTAAACAGAGCGAGTGGCAAACACTTTCTCCTACGCCTGCTTTATCTCACAGACCTGTCACAGGGCAGGCAGACGAGGAGGGAGTATAGCAGGATGACTGTCTGTAGTTAGTCTACTCTTATCCTGTACGAGATACAGTGTATAATAAGGTATGTTCAGTGGTTTGCTGCAAGATATTTCTGGACACTGTCAGAGACATCAGCTGTTTTTAAGGAAACCAAACTGTAATGCTCACATCTTTATAGCCACCAAACCACATAACTTTTAGTTACATTTAAATAAAGCAGCATGTTTGGAAGAAATGTCACTCCCAGC
This sequence comes from Pterophyllum scalare, assembly GCA_024447675.2. NCBI lineage: Eukaryota > Metazoa > Chordata > Actinopteri > Cichliformes > Cichlidae > Pterophyllum > Pterophyllum scalare. The sequence goes on from JAMQGT020005337.1 coordinate 29,563, forward strand.
ATAGCTGACTACATACTTTTCTCCTGACTGTATACTTTTAGTATGACAGCAACAGTAGCTTTTCCTAAAAAGTAAAGACATACAGTCAAATGTTTGGACACATTCATACGAATGGGTGAGTGTGTCCAAACTTTTGTACTGGTACTGTAAAAGCACAGAATACCTATGGAATTCCTTGACATTACAGCACATTTTATTTCCAGGTTGTTTCAATTAACATGTATTCATTGAGTGAGTACTTGAGTTTTGCCCCTCAAGGGACTCTTAAAGTATTCTGAATAGAAACTAATTTAATAGGTACAGACAATTAATGGCACCATCAACCTTCATGTTTTCCATATACAGAAAAACAAAAAGAGCCATGAGTGGCACCCCTGGTGTTATTAGGGATCACTACTGAGAATAACCTACCCTTCACTCTGGAAGATCGTCCGGAAGCAGTGACCCAGACTCTTGTAGCTGGTGGGGTCAGTGGCTCCTCTTTGGATCTGAAACCTGCAATGAGAAATTTCTGTTAAAAACATTCTGTTACTTTAACTATTATGATCAGCAGCTCCACCAATTAGTGTTAATGCTGTATATGGCCTTTTATCATAGCTATATATTTGTTTTCTTTCATTTTTAATCCTCATTTCCTGTGTAGGTTATACTCCAACATGTGTTCGAAAGCACAAATTTGAGCTCATTTTCCCCTCTGTTTTCTTCCCTCTCTTTTTTCCTCCTCCACTATGATGAGAGGCTCCTTCCACCAGGTCCCCTCAGTGCAGAAGAGAACTCAAACATTTATTTAACCCAACTGATCCAATTAGCCATCCAGCGCCCCAGGACCAGGCCTTTTGCACAAAGCTTTTTAGGTATTAATATGCCAGCAAGCCTACAGTAACAGCGCTTGACTTACGTGTAAATTTTTAACATAATTGTGCCAGTCGAGTGATTTTTGTTGGTACAGCAAACATCAGGTACCTCTCTAATAAAGTCTGCTGAGCTGTGTGTAAATCTTTTACATGAGAGGCTGGCTGGGAGTGAAAGAATGAATAGAAATCATGCTTGTTAGCGGTAAAGCGCTTCAGGTACTCATTTACAACTCTTTATTTTATACCACTGAGTGCTTTGGAAGTAGATTTCAAAACTTTGTTCAAAACATGGTGAAATGACAAAGGTATTATCAGTGAAACAAGACAAAGAAAACTGTGTTTAACAATATGATGAATCCTAACTTGAAGAACTTAAATAACATTAGCAATTCTGAGGAGAGAAAAAGAGACATGAGTAAAGAGAGCATGCAGTAACGGGACAAGAGAAAGACTCTCTCCTCATATGGCTTCAACTTCTAGGTCATAAGGTCAGCAGTAAGTCGTCCACACGGGTGCCTGATGGGGTCATAAAGCGCCCCCACGTTTCAGTGGAGGGGAAGTTTAGTGGGGTGAGCGGCCTTTCATATCACTAACAGATTAACATCTTAGAGGGGTGTCCCTCAAATCCTATTTGGTGGATTCCCAAATAGCTTGTAACTGGTTCCTGAAAACCAGTTAAAACGATATAATAAATAGATGTCTGACACCATATTAAAGAGAAGAAGAAAAGAAGGACTCAAGGTATGAGAGGATGGTGGAATAGGGGGCACTGGGGGGGAGGCAAAGACCAAGAAGATTTAAGACCACTAGGGCTTGTAAACAAATTCAAATCTGGCTTAATTAGAGTCATATGATGACAGGGTCAAGGATGGAAGGCACTTTGTCCCCAGTCTCCCCCTGTCTACTTTGCGCTCCCTGCTTCGACCCGAACTGGCCCTAAGAACGTGGGGTTGGCAATCCTGTGGTCCAGTTCCAGCCCCCTGACTCCACTCATAACCCTGGGGTCACCTCATTTCCTCATGGCCCTCTTCTACCCTGCCATAAAAGCCAGGGACCAAACAGAAAGGCCCAGGGAGTAGAAGATAATAGGGATGAATAGAATAACTTGAGGCAGCAGGGGAACTGTCAGGCCCCTGGCTAGGAAGCTGCTTATGTTGCTTTTCATAGAAACCAACAGTGGAAAAGAAGACTCAAAGCTTCAGGTGGTTCAGAGTGAATGTGCTGTTTGGGGGAATTTGTGCAGACAAAAAGCTCTAGTTTCTGTTAATACGGCCTCAGTGAATACAAAGATATACTGGTTGGCTGAAAACGAGCAAAAGAAGATCCTTTATATTGCTCTGGCAGATATGCTTGGCCTTGGAGTCAGCCATGCAAATCATAAACTCTGCAGACGGAAGACCCAAGGAAAACCCTGGGGCTTCTTTAAAACACACAGCTTGGAGCATCTCCTTCAATCATCAGTGAAAGCTAATGGAGATACAGTGTAATAAGAAGTGATGAGATCTGCAAGTTCATCAAGACTCCCCCCTTCACTGCTGACCCACATCCTCTTTTCTCTGTATTTGGGCTTTACAGGCCCAGAGCAGCCCAGGAGAGGGTGAAGGCGAGGGCAGGTTGGTGATTCTGCAAACAAGAAAAATATTCTTGTTTAAATAATCCAAGAGACCTCGTCCACCTGACCTCCAATACCTATAAAAGCACAAATAGCAGGCATCCACAAAGTTGTCAGAAAGGTAAAGGAGGGTGCAGTAGGAGGCTAGAGCCCCATTCTTTGTATTTTTATGGACAGCAGAGCAGTGTTTGAGGGTCTAGCAAGACTGTGTCCACTCCTAGACCCTTGTGGTAATGGGCTTGAATGAGGCACCAATGAGATGGGCTGTCACTTCATAGATGCTGAGGCGTGGAGGTGAGCCTCACAACTGATTGTGCTTTAAAAAAAAAAAAACCTATAGGAAGAGTGTTAGTAGGTTGATCAAAAGACAGAGATGTGATGGGCCAAATTTTAAAGGTTTTTTAGGAGATGTGGGTATTCCCTTAGAGGAATTCATAGCAGGATGACTTTGATGGCTTGCTCTTTATTTAAAATTTAACGTCTAATAGGGCTGACATGAACCCATGTTTATAGCTATTCAGACAGAGTGACATTTAATTAAAACACTAAGTAGAGAAGTAATGACCTAATCTACAACAGGTATTTACCTATACCTATGTATTATACTGTAATATTTCAAATAGTGCAATTTTCTCCAAGTATGAACGTTTTATGATTTATGTGTGTTGTTGCATATTTGGACTGGTTGCTACAGTGAGAGCCTTGATCTGCCCATGCCTTCCCTGTTGGAATGCCAAGTGCTTTGACAAAAAAAGAAGAGAAGCGAAAAATATGATTGAAGAAAAAGAAGAAGTGAATCACAAGGGGGGAGGAATGAAAGTTGAGCAATTTCTCATGTTAGATCTGAAGTACATAAGACAATCCAGAAGGAAACATAAAGGGGGAGTCTATTTTTTACAACCAGACAGTTAATTTTAATGAGCAGGATCATAAAGATGGTAAAAGTCCATTGCATTGGTACATGAGGTTACGACCACATTTCCGACATAAATGGTCCAACATGGCAAATTCCTGCAATTGTGACTTTAGCCATACAATCTTGCTTCAGGGTAAAAAAAAAAAGAACAACATAAAAAGGTTACCATCTCCTTGTAGTTTCAGTGTCTCCTTGTTCTGACAAGTCATTGTTGTTGACACCAGAGATGACCTAATCTCAGAGTAAATAGTGTGTTTTATTTAAAAAGCAGCATAAATCAAGGCATATCATACTTTAGTACATCTGATCTCTGTCCTGTCCATAAAGAACTGAGAAAAGAAACAAAATAATGATAGAATGCATCTATGATAAAACTGTGACAGGAAAAACTGAGCAAAGAAGTAGGGGGCATTAAAGACAAACCTTTGGAGAGCGGAATAGAAAAATATAGTCAAGGGGAAGAGGATGTGAGGTGGAAGCTGAAGGGAAGTGATAAATATTTGGCAGAGCTTGATCTGGACCAGGCCAGGTTAGGTTTCACCAGCACCCGCTGGATCTGGGAAAGCCCAAATTATGTATGTGGTATGGATATTGGAAAAAGGCTAGTCTGGCTGTTAAAAGGGCTACAAAATCCTTCTGTCATTCTGGATTCTCTCTCACACTGATAAAACTGATTCCTCTGAATCCCAATGGTGATGTTGGAACTATTTTGCTGGTCCAGATGTCTGCTCATATACTGTGACCCTTGTGACCTGAGATCAGGCAGTGTTACTGGAGAAGAGCAGGAAAAAGAGCTGCATAAAACAGCACGAGGCAGGGCCAGTCTAAGACTGAGACCTCAAAAGCATTACAAACCTCTGGTTGACTGACAGATCACTCAAATTCAGAGCAGACTATAGCAAATTCAGAACGTAACTACTGCAAAAGTTGATCAGATAGGTGGAAAAAATGAGCAGTCTTACCAACTTTTCCAGAAAGTGACTGCATAACAGGAAGGATTTCTTGGGTGTTTAATGTAGGGTCTTTTAACCTCTGCCAAAGGCTGTTAACTGAAATTATGGCACTATGGTGCAGTTTTAATTACGGCATCATATAAAAGTAAAAGTAAAAACAATAAAACCTCTTTTGCAGGTTCTTCAAGTACAAATCAAAACAAAGAAAAATATTCAGTATACTAAAACCCTTCAATTATTTTTTTCCAACAGGGGTGAAACTAGACTGTGATTTTCATAAGGTACTAGTGCTATGAATGATGATCTCATCAGTCATAGACTGGTCTTGGAATAGTAACAGCCACTTTGTTAAGAAATTCCTTAGGATTGTGGAGACTCCCCTGACAGCAGGTAACTGCTGGTTATAAAAAAGTGTACTCCAGACAGAAGACAACTGTCATGCACACTGCCAAGGAGAAACCCAAGAGTTATACTGTCATGTCTCAGCCCTGGCTCAGATCTCTGCTGAAGTTGCCAATAATCATGCTTAAATGGTTAAAACAAATGACAGAGGCCTTTGTTGTTTCTAGAAACTGAGGCATGTTATATTGCGGTTATATTCTTAATTCTGTTTAAACATTTGTGACATGATGTTTTAGGGTGCAGATGTCAATTTGTCCAAGGGCTTGTAATGTTGTTATTTAAAGGCTTACTGATCAGCATGCTGCTGAAAAAGAATCACCCAACCACACATAGATAAAGACAGGATCCAGGATCCAAGTGAATGGCAACCAGTGATGTTATCTTTCTATGATGCTTTTCTTTGCTTTCATCGGTTACATCATATACTCTTTCTTGGACACACTGATACTCTGCCCTTACCTGGTATTACTGACTATGAACTAAACATGAAGTCTGGAGACAAGTTCAGGCCACAGCAACTTTTACTGGACACCATCCAGATTCTGTAGCTTAAATCCAGTTATTTTAAGAACTCGAGTGACAAGAAGAATTATGGATCTGGTCAGCGATGCAGACCTATGAAAATTACAACCAAACCATGCCAAGGTTTTAAAACAAGTCTGACATGCTTGAGCAGTGGGCTTAGGACTTCTTCTTGCCCACAGGCCAGAGCTCTTTCAGAGTAATAGCAACACAAAAACGAAAGCATTATCATGTGAGTATACAACACACCATTATGCAGCCTAGTGCTTAGCCCTATCTGTCTAAACACTGCATGAATAAATGGGAATAAAACTATGCCCGTGTTTTAATCACAAGTGTGGAAAATTGATCCAATTTGATTAAAAATGTTTTATGAGGGAAGGGGGGGGGGTTAGAGGGGAGGCTGAAATTTTGTTGCTCGGCAGCTGTCCCCCCCCCGGGGGGGGTGATCAAGCGCACCGGTCCTCACCCATCTCCCGGGTCTCACCTGGCGCGGTGTTGTCACACAGCATCCCTGGGCGGGAGGGTTTTTCTGGCGAAGCTCACGGCCAAGGCGGGTGATCCTTTATTGACAAGAGACAACGGCTACGTGCCCGTGACCAGGGCGAACCGAAGAGGGATGGGCACCTAAGTTTTTTTTGTTTTTTTTCCTATACACGCTGAGCATGATCACAACATCGGATTATCTTACACGGGATCTGTCGTCGCAGGGGTCAACAAGGACCGCGCCTACCACTGTTCTGCAGGATGGAGGTGACAAGTGTACTACTGGCAGACTACACCACAACAACATCCGCGGAAGAGAAAATATTGTTTTAAGTGGTATGGCCAGGTCACAAGAAGCAATGGCCTTGCAAAAGCCTTGCTAGGCACAGTTCAGGGCAGCAGAAGAAAAGGCAGGCAAAGAAAAAAAGTGGGCAGCAATATCATAGAATGGACACAAACGACCTTTGCAGAAACCCAGAAACACATGACCGTCGGAGGTGGAGAAATTGGTGTCCTTGTCAACCCAGCGCTCCCACGACCACACCGGGGCAAGGGACCGGTAAGCGATAAGACTGACAGAATAGAAGCTTTCTGCAGAGTAAAGAAATTGCCAAACAAATGTTTTATTTCAAGTTATAATCCCAAAGCAACAGCAAATTTTGCTGTGCTTGAAAGTTTGTTTAAAAGCGACTCAAATGTGGAAATAGCTTCTTGTTCTTGAAAGAAGTTGGAATGTTGCTGATGAAAGTAAAATAAAGGACGTATAAAGGATGCACAGACATGTATGTCTGAGTTTTGAGATGGTGCGGCAGGGGGCAGCAGTGTGGTTGCAGCACAGTCAGGGTGTAGTGAAATCAAAGCACTCTATGCTTTTACCCTGTAATTAGTGCACTGGAATGTGAACCTCTTCACTGATAATGATTACAGGTGCTCAACTACAAAGTGCAAACACTGACAGACACACATGCTCCATCTATGACAGAAATTTCTATCGTAATCCATATGTCTGTTAGTTATAGCTTCAACAGCTGTGAGTAACTCCAACAACATCTGCCACAACTGTAAAAGTATTGGGTGTGGTTTTTAAAGGCTATTTTTCTGGATTTTTCTTTTTTATGGCTGAAACTAAGATTAAAATAAGTAAGCAGTTACATCATATACATCATGAGCCTCTTTCAGACATGCAGCCCTCTCTGTTAACGTAACGCAAATTAAATATGTCAGTCTCATGTCAAAATTTCCATTAATGTCACAATAGCAGTTTTACTTAATTGGATCTAGTAATGTTTCTGTAACACTTCCAAAGAAAAGCCTGAATGAATACAATCATATTGACGTAGATTGGTTTTACAAACCGCGTGAGTACCAATGAGGACAGCGATGCATAAAGAACAGTGACTTAATTCTGACATCATCCAGAAGAGTATGGTTTGACAACAAAGAAGAATTGTAGCTTTTTGGATAACAACACAAACAAAAGTTCTTGGGTTGCAAATTGGTGCAACGCCAAGATCAGAACTGTCGTGCCTTCGGTTGAGGATGAGAAAACCAGGAAACCAAACACGACCACAAAGAGATTGTAAGAATCATACAACATAAGCTATTCTTCTGTAATGTTTTGGCATGTTTGAACAAACCTGAAACACTGATGTAAAAGTCACCAGTGTCAGAATGACATAAATCCAGCTTTACTAAGCAGTGAATGTTCCACACCTGAAAAGAGATGCCATTTTGGCCCATAGTTTCATATTTTTTTTCAAAAGAAGATTTTCCATATTTTCACATGAATCTGATTATGATAGCTCTCTGATATTTTTACCTTTTTTTATTAGAACTGTGATGGACAGAAGGAAGGGTGTATTCAGGGAGATGTCATTGCTTGACACTGAACTCTTTTTGCACTTACTGATGCAGTTGTTTTGGAAGAGCTGCCCACATATAATAAAACAGCCTAGAAACTTCTTTGAATGTTGAGTTGCATTTGTGGACCCAATCTGTATCTCTTTTAATACTTTTGAGTTTGCAAATTTTTTTTCCACCAGCATTATAAAAAATGGAACAACAGTAAACAACAAAACCACCACCAAAAAACGAGAGAAGGGTCTCACATAACTTTCAATAACAGTTTTTAAAAACATTTTTTCTTTTTTTGTAGCTTCTGCAGAAAGCTTAGTATAGCATAGTAAGGGTTTAGGAAAAATTGTGGTTATGATGAAAAAAAAGGTATAGGTTAGGCACATTAAAACAGTCTGTTGGAGAAAGATTATGGTTACTGTTAACAAAACCACAAATGTTAATTGCAGGTCTGTGACAAGACAAACTGTCAGCATAAATGTGGGATGCATCAGCCGATACACCTCCTCAAACCACCGCACCCTTACTTTCTGCCTTTCTACATCTTTTGCATTTCAGTCAGGGCCGCCTTAGTGAAAGAAAATTATTATTTCCATTTGCAGTAATTTATATTTGGTTGTTCGGTGCTGTTCTAGTAGTCTCTACTTGCCCTTCCAAGTGTATAAATGGAAAAGCCTGAGGCAGGGAAAGCAAGAGTAAAGCTTCCCAGGTTATAGAACAGAGCTGACATTAATGGCAGTGGACACAGAATTGACTACAGAGGATTAAAAGGAGGAGTTGGGTTGCAAAGCAGCTTGCAGAGAAAGCAATGAAGCAAGACTAAAGCAGGCTAAAGCAGCTTAAATAGAGCACGCCATATAAGTGCTGCCATTTGGATATATAGAAGGGTATCACTTGATGTCAGTTGGCAGTAAAATACTTGATGTACTTTGATTGCTAGCTTGGCTTGACTTTGAGGATTGTCTCAACCTATGCTATGCTCAATATGGGTAAAAATAATCAACATACTAGTATACTAGTATAAATAATTATTGATAGTATGCTATTAGGATGGCAGACTTTGTCATGGTCCCTGGCGGTGATGTCCTTATTTCCTACTCCTGTTCCTCCCCCTTGTGTGTGGCTGTATGTTGGTGGGCGCGGTTTTGGCTTGTGTCTCCTCCCTCCTCGATCAGCTGTTCTCACCTGTTTCTGATCAACTCGTTGTCCGGCTCTTCTTAAGCGGGCAGCTGGCTTCCACCCGTCGAGGGATCGTTGACTGTGAACCAGTTAGTTTCGGCCACCATCTAACGTGTGTCACCTGTGTTTCCGCTGTGACTTACCTGAGTTGTCTTTTGTACAGATTCCTCCCCGGTCGAGTGGAAACCCACCTGGAACCCGCAGCCCCATCACCTGCCGACGTCCACCGAACGGCCCGCTCTTCACACCACCCCCCTCCCGGAGCCCTAACCATCTCTTTCATTCCCGGAGTTCCCCCTTTTTCCCTCTACTCCCCAAACCCACCTGCCCTAGTCACTGTAAATAAAAACCGTGCACTAAACCGATTCCTCTGCCTCTGCTTTGGGTCCTCAGCCCCTCATCCGTGACAGACTTGGTAAGTATAATTGTATAATCAACCATATTATAAACAATTTTGCTGAACTGCAATCTTCACCATTAGGAAATACAATAGAATATGAATAGGCTATGTCTATTCACATTATAATCCTGCCAAATATGCTGTTCTGCTCTTCCCATGAAAAGATATGCTGTCTGCCTTTTGAACGGTACTCACAGCTCTAAAGCTCATGCTTGTGAATTACAGCAATGCACTGACTGAGCTAGGTTTATCCTACATGCACCCAGCATGTCTCTAGCTTTAGATTTTGAGTGAAATCTTCTCAGACTCAGAGTGTTGGGGGGGATTAGAAGCCAGCTTGACTGCTGCTGACCTGCCTGCTCCTTTACAAGGAAAGATCAGCTATCAGACTGCTGCTGCTTTGTACCCTGCTGTTTGAGGGTTGTGTCAGGGATTCTTTCCTAAGTGCACAGGGGTTCACCAAGCAGCTGGGGGCAAACAGAGGTGGAGAGAGGAGGCCGAAAGCCTCTCACTATCCTTAGTACTGTCACGTGTTGCCCAAAAAAGCCTGGACGTCATCTGTCAAAGACCTCATCAAAGAGCACTTTCAAGCTCACCAAGTTTCATGCGTGCTGTGACCAAATGGAGGTAGTGTTTCCATGGATACTGCCCCAATTGAGGGCTAGTACCAGGTTTTTCTAATCAAGCTTGAAACGAGCTACTGGCAGGCTTAGTGGTTTACAGTGACAGCCATGTCATACAACACAATTTACAGAATTGCACAATTCAATACAAATCTCCTAAACATATACAACTGAGGAACCTAAAACAAAGAATTATATAATCACTCAACTAACTACAAATTCAGAAGAAAGGATGCAAGTTTAAACAATAGATTCCACATTATATTGATGAAGTAGTTATGTAATAAGGTTCATATTAACAAACGTAGTGGTTAAATCAACAATAGGTTAACTGAGACTTTTGCTGAAAAACTGAAACCACAGTAGAATGCAAAAACAGAAGAAAAGTTTGTATTTAAAAGTTTAAGAAGTTGAATGAAGAGCAGTTAGAGGAAAAAAAGAGTTCAGGGAACAAAAAGGAATAAGAAAGGAGAGAGAATAAAACTAACAGCTAAAAGAAAGAGTGCAGAGGGCAAGGCGAGATGAAGGAGTGGCTCTGTCAGCACTATTGCTTAAAAAATTTGGGCGCTTATTAAAACAAAGACATCAACTTATGTACATACTGTGGTAGCTGCAATAGCTTCTCTATGACAAAAGTTTCTTAGGCAGACACAGACGTGAGGAAGGCGTGGTTTCAGTCTCTGGGAGGAAGCATAACATAAGGGTTGATGGGAAGCTGTTTCAGATGTGTGTGTGAGTATGTTTGCACATGCATGTTTATAAGGGTGGAGCTCCATGTAACCTGATCTCAACATGAAGGGAAATGCGGGCTCATTGAGACTCTCTAATGAGAGGGGGAACCTGATCAGATTCAGATGGGGTGCCCCGAGCGCACAACCCCCTGCAGAAAGTGCCGCCCGACACCCTTTGTTACCTCCAAGTGAGCTGAGACCAGCCCATGAACCATGTAACTAGGTGGTTTCCAGGTTAATGAAAAGCTGTAACTCCGGTCCCACCGTCTCTCGGCTAAAGTGACGACTGCCCTTCCTCCCCACGCTCACGCTACCCCCTCACCCCCATCTTCACCTCCATATTCCTGCCTCTGTCCATGAAGGGAGTATCAGGGTCAGGGGCAATTAACTGTTTACTTTGTGTGAAGTATGCTACATTTATATCTGGGGCTGATCACAGAGTGGCACACAATATTAGAAAAGCTATAACTTCTGATCAGTTTCTCTGAAATTGTATCAAAATAAATGGAAATGTAAAGCATATTATCAAAAGGGCCAGTTCACATTAAAACCACTTCCGATGAAATAACTCTCTGTCAAGACAGAATTTCTACCAATTCATTTATTGCACAAATATACAAAACTTTCTTGTGCATAAAAAATTCTATGTTTAACTCCTTTCAATGATGAAAGAGGTTATAAGTCAAACTGATGGCAGGTGGGCTCAGCAGGAGTCCCTCAGATGTAAGATAGATGTACTTGTTAGCAAAGGTGAGTAACAGGAGTCATGGCTTGACTGGTCAGTTAACGCACCACAGAGAGTTAAACTGGAGCAACAAAGGCAAAAATACACACTATGAGTCATGTGACAAGACTTTTACTTTTGCCCATATTTAAAGCAATGTCCAGTATGCTTTAGTCGAATGCTTGCTATTATTACTCAAAAGTGTTTTAATAGATATGTAGGGCTATTATATTGTCTAGCTATTTCTTTATCTACCAAATCAGTCATCTTGGAGGAGGAAAAGCTGCCAAATGGTCCATGACATTACATTTTGTTGATTCATAACAGCAGTATTTGGCTTCTGGTGGAGAAGCCAGCTGCTGATGTTAGTCCTAAATCTGCAGTTCACCGCCCCTGTCCTTCTCCCCCTTAAGTGAAAAAAGAGAAAGACAAATCCTCATTTGCAATACAGGTAAACATCGACTCCAAGGCAGGTACGCATTAGGGCAGGTTTACTTAAAAAGAAAGAAAAAAAGAAAAAAAATTCCTTTGATTCTGAGTTGGTGGAAAAAAGTAAATTTACACCAGTCGCTGTTCAATTTGGACCAGTGGACAATAAAGCAGGAGCCAGTGCCTAATAAGAGCCATGCCTGAGAGAGAGAGGAGAGACACAGAGAGGGAGAGAAACCCGGTGGAGGTGTGTCTGCGTCTCGGCTCCAAGGTTCCTGCTAATAGATTTCAGCTCCCTTAGTTTCCCAATTAGCTGGTATGTAATGCTTGGTTTATGAATTCATGTGTCGATACTAAGTGTGTGAACATGTACAGTGTGAATGCATATTTACACGTACATAACATCAGATATGTAAGGTAATGACACAAGCTTCTGTGCGTGTCTTTATCACGCCCAATAAACAGCAACTACCTGTTTAGGCATTTATACACCTACTACAGTGCCCACTGAAATTGAATAATAATAAAAATAAAAAACTCCCCTATTTAAGACTGAAAGGAATCCAATTACACTGACCCATTCTCAGCCAAAATCTGCCTGTCAACATCAACACATGGCGGCACAAACAGAAAACAAACAGATAAACCTGTCTGGTTTTAAAGCAGCTTTTACCACTTTTTAAGGAAGAGCATTACAAAGTAAATAGTGAGTGCACTTTTAACCCTGACCCCGCGTGAGGATGGACAGGCAGAGCTCAAGACTTACCTGTAATAAACCCCTATAGCTTCTACACATGACCATAAATCACGCTATGTGCCTTCAAAGTATCGAATATCGACTAATACAACACTGCTCACCCCTGGCTTTTATCCCCTGTGTTTCCTTTTCTGTGTTCTGGTGGTGGCACTGCCTTTAAAGTGCAACCATCTCACTTTTTTAAAAGGCACGCCGAGTAATTTATTTACCAAGAAACTGCAGCTGTAAATGACAGAAAAAGCAGTACAATTTACGGACAAGTAGTGAATGGGGGTAGGGGGGCCCAGAACGAAGCCAGAGGTCTTGGCTGGGCCTGTGAAAGCCTATAAAGCTTTAGTAGTAGCCCACGACCTGTTTATGGCTGGCTGAGATGCTGTGGTGTGAGGCTCCTGATCACTCCGCAGCTCTGGACTGCTGCCGCTCTTGCATAACATACAAACAGGACATGGTAACGGAAAACAAGCCGTTAAAACACTGTGAGCAGTTCAGTGGCATGAGCTTTATTCTGCAAGTCCTCATATGTCTCAGCAGCTGTTCCCAAAAAAGAAGAAAAAGGTCTGGGCCTTTTTGAAAAATTGCATAATAAGGTAAAAAAAGAAAAAGAAAAAAAGAATCATCTAGTATTAACATTGTGTGAGGAACGAATAGGTAAATAATGCATTTCATTTCCCACAAAATGTCTAAGGCTTTTGGCATTTGTCTTGGCCTGCTTAAATGTGGATTGCAAAGCTGGCTGGGCATGCTGAGCTGGGGGACCTGGTATGCTTGGAACTTCACTGCACAGATGCAAATGCCCACCAAGAGGATTCGAGGCAGATGTGGACTGAAATGGCGTCCTTGTAAGTAGCCATTTAGTAAACGCACACAAAAGATTAGGTATTGCATGAATTTGTATGTCGAATGTGTGGCTCACCTTGTCTTCACCACATCGAGGGGATGCATCAAGCAGATCTCTACCAGACCTAAGAAAGTAAAAACAGCCAAGATTAGTTAGAAACAAAGGGTAAGTTCTCTGCCTTCCTTGCTTCTCTTGCTTCCCTTGCTTCACTGCACTGGTGACTGCTTATGAATAAAGACAAATTAAAATAAAGCTAATAATAATTATCTATTTTTATTGGTCATTGGACGGTTTCCAGTGGTTTCAATATTGCATTTCTGCAAAACCTGCTCAAACATCACAGGTCAATATAACTGGACGACAAACAGAAACCAGAGATTTTTGATGGTTAAGACACCATTAAGTATGCTGAAGGACTTCATGGCAGCATACACTTGCCAGCAATGAGAGTAAATATATGTAGTTTTGAGCCTCTACAGTTTCAACTTTTCTGGATTCTCAAATGCTAAACAATGCTGCTTTCTCTGGTTTGTAGTCCTCTAAACTGAATATATTTAGGTTTGGCACAGCTGGTCGTACCGTATAGACTGTGGTTTTTGGAGACTTTAGAAAAATTACGTCAACTAACTACTAGATCAGTTGATGAATAAAATAATAAATAGTGTTAGGGTTGTGCTGCTGTGCAGGCCGGAAGGAGGAAGGACCCCACATGCAGACTCCGGGATGGTGCTGATAACACTCACTTTATTTACAAAACACAAAAAACACGGACGGAAGCTCTCCTCAGGGAAACACACTGGAAAGGGAGAGACGCAGGGACCACAGCAGGGAACAACCACAATGCAACTAACACACAAAACATAAGACACCGGGCCACCGGCCCGGGACCATAACAAATAGTCTATAGAACAAGCTTAAAAGTCTATCCTATCATCTCCATGTTTTGTAACATAACCTTTTTGTTACTCTTTAGATCTTTAATGTTCTATAGATCACACTATTGCTGTGAACCAGTCAAATCTTCCGTATAGACTGTGTGAACTTGTAGATATATGTTAAACTGTGTGACCATCAGATAGCAATTTAGTGTGTGTGACAGTCACCCTAAAACAATCTGATAACAAGCTTGCTTAACAACTAACCAGGGCAAAAAGAAGTGGCTGTTTGTTCATGTGATATTACTCCCTTTCATTTTAAAACCCCCACACCAGTACCAGCAACTTTCCACGAGAACCTCATCATCACTCTGATTATTACTCTGCCTTTTTGAAATACCAGCTACTTCAGTAATTCTCTGTGTTTTGTGCCTGGGTCTGAATGAGGGATCCAGCAAGAGTTCTTTCTTTCCAAAATTCCTATGAGTGACTGTAATTCCCGACATTTTGAACAGCTGAAGCCACCAACTATATCACCCGTGCAAACCCAGTACATCAGCAATATGGCAGCAGAATCAATGCACCCGGGTGATCATTGAGAGACTCTGAGGTTTCACACACACGCTAACTATGTGCATCTGTGTTGAAAAGCCACTGCTTTGGCACGGAGGCCCTCTGACTCAATCAGGTTTTTTTAAACTGGCGATTCTCACTGCATCCCTTTACTGGGGCTCTGAGGGCTTCCCTTGCAGATTCCACTGTGTGTGTACACAGCTGCTGTGCAATATGGGGTCTTTCTAATTTGCTCAATTAAACATATTGTCTATAAAAGCGTGTGTCTTCTGGGGTTTTTCCAGGGAAGTAATTATCAAGTGAAATACCACAGTAAAAATTACTTTGTCTACAGTTGCATCTTAATGTACGAATGAGAAAACCAAGAACCATTGAACCAAGGCACCAGTGGCAGTGAGTCAAACAAAATTCCATCTGTCATGGCTCAGTTGACCTGACTTTCATTCTTAATGATACTGCACTGAAGAGGTAAATACAAGCATGCACTGGACAGATCGCTTTCTGTCCACACTATTAATAGCCCCGATGGGAAGACGAGACATGTCCAATCTTTCAGCGGTTAATCAGATTACATGATGAAACCAAACCTGCCTCTTGCTCGATCAGCCTGTGCAAACACAAAGTTTCTGGGAAGCGAGAGAACATCCTCATGGTGATCTAGAGGCGGAAGTGCAGAGGGTAAACAAGACGACTTCAAACAGTGGACACTTACTACGAAGACAAACGAGAAAGACAAAACTCGCCAAATCATCCCAAACCCATCGCAAACCTCTTTGTGATGCAAGTCAAAGAAAAAGCAGGAATCACGTGACATAGAAACTGCATTCGGCAGGTCTCACTTTGCTCCGTGGGTGGTTATTCTGTGGAAGTTAAGTTTGTAGCAAATATAATAGAAAAAAAAAACAGCATAACATACAATAAAAACAGCTTAACATACAGAAAGTTTTATAAACTCCACTGCTCTGTGTTGATAAGTCTGTGTTGATAAATCATAGCACAAACATGGCCTCCAGCTAAAGTCGTGGCAGCTTAAGTCTAAGTTTAATAACATTGAACTAAACATGAAATCCCTCAAAATAGGCAGTAGTGCAGGATTGCTGGTACATTAAATGTAATGGAGGTTGAATGAAAAATGTATTTTCTTTGTTTGATATAAAAATGGAATATGAGTTCACCATTATTACTTGTACTGTAGCAAAATGTGCTACTACATTTTAT
Source organism: Pterophyllum scalare (assembly GCA_024447675.2). Lineage (NCBI taxonomy): Eukaryota > Metazoa > Chordata > Actinopteri > Cichliformes > Cichlidae > Pterophyllum > Pterophyllum scalare. The sequence continues at coordinate 45,509 of JAMQGT020005337.1, forward strand.
TTTTATGGTTAAATAAAAGCTTGAGTCTCTCAGTTATAGAATGAACAGAGATTAAATGGGGCTGAAAGCAAACCAGAAAGTACGCACACACAAAAAAGTTTGAAAACAGCAGAGCAGAAAATCTATCAGTCAGCTTGCAGATACACATTTAAATTAAATTGTTTTGGAATATTAATGCACAAGTTATGCATCTTAATTTAAATGTTTAACAAACTATTTGCACATCTGAATAAAGAAGAAGAAGCTGCTTTCAGTAGATTGCTCCGCACATTTGATTTGGCTGATTTGTACACCAGATGCCCTTCCTGACGCAAAGCCAAAAGGGATTTGTCTCCTCAAAATGGAATGTGTAAACCACCACACTACGGAGCCACTATCTGCACACATCTGAATACTGCACTGAAATGATTATTCTAGATTTTGGGCCTTGTGATTAACCTCAGATTACAGGAACTCTGTCATCCAGTTTCTCACACATGGATTAAGTTTAGCCGTAGACTAAAAGAAAAATGCAAAAATGCAATCCCTGCTCAAAAAAAAAAAAAAAAAAGCTTTACACTTAGGACTAGGTTTAATCTATGTCTGGGAAACTGGGCCTAAAGGATAGAAATTTCCCAGTGCCTCATTATAACTTAGAAAGCAGAACATTCATTAACACTCTTCACCAACTAACAGGTTTGCCACAGTGTATAATTTAGAGACAGCAATTAGTAGGTGTGTTTCACTTTTCAGGTCATCACTACCTAAGTCTAAATGCACTATGGACCAGAATCTTTAAATACGAGGCTTACGTCACTTAGCAATGTATGTTGCTTTGTTCCGCCAAGTTGGCAGTTGCAAAAGGATTAAGTGATGACAAGCACTAATGCAAAACTCTGCTCTGTTTGTCTGAGCATTTGTCAAACACCATTGCACACAGGACATCTGAAGAACAGTTGATGGCAGATGAAATGACAGGCTGTATGGGCTTAAAGGAAAACCTAAAGTTTGTGGCCATAATCCTAAACTGACCTTTGTATAATGTCTTATACACAGCAGTTTATTTATGTGATGCTACGTAGTGAGTTCCAGAACCATTGACAAACTGATTAATTTGTTTTAGAAATACATTTTATACTGAGGTTTACTATTTATTAAATAACATGTAAGGATCAGATAGCTGTATGTAACCAATAAGACTAATTAAAACCAATGTGACAGTATTTTGTTTGTTTTTTGCTTGTTTTTTTTTTGAAAACCGAACTTCCTGTTCCAGGTTGATTTTTGATAACTCCAAGTCAAACATCGTTACAACTGAGAAAAATTGAAACAGAACAATGCTGTGGCATGTTCTGCCACTCAGACTACAAAGAATAAGGTGTGAGAAAGGGCAAAGCAATTACATAAGTGATGACAGGTCCACAAAAGATGCAAGCCATTGCTACAATAAATTCTGATTTATTGAGCGCATTCTCAGAGAAGCAATTAATTCCACATATTTCAGACAATGATTTTTTTTTCTGCTAATGCCCAATGGAGACACTTCATCACACCGTGTCTGTGTAAAAGATGCCAAGTATGTAATTTCCTCCACATTCTCACACCACTGTGCCGCGGTGTATCCTGCTCTTCTACTCCAACTGCCAGGGCAAAATGCTTTTTAATCATACAGTGTGGATGTAGAGAACCCACACACTCTCAAGAGCACTTCACAGCCCCAACAGCCTCTGGTGAAGTCACTAAGCATGCTGAGGATTCACTGAAGGGATGATACTACTAAACTTTTCTTATATTAGCCAGAGTCTGGCTGCAACTTCTTCTGCAATTGCTTCGCTCCTCCAGCTGTGAGGAGGGGCATAATATTACAGTGACCTGCCATCTGGTTGATGTTTATAGCTTTGCCACGCATCAGTGAGTTACATATTAGGAAATTCCATTATTTAAAGGTTCTTTTATTTCTGGTACACAATGGTACTGACAGGGCTTGTCATCCAGCACATTGCAGGCACACATGCAGAGGCATAAGCGCTAATGGCGAAGGAGTGTCTGGAGCACAGCCATTTAGACAGACTTTTAAATACACACTGGAAGACTTCTATTTCAGACACATGCATTCCATGCTAAGATGCAGCGTAAAGGTGAACTGAGAAGTGGAAACAAAAGCGCTGCAAGAATGTGGGACAATATTAGGTGAATTTTATACTTACTGCACGGAGTCCTACAGAGTTTTAACAGTCATGAAACAGAGCTTTTATTTTGACTCTCACATGCACCGCATGTCAGAAACAAGAAGGACAGGTGTTAAAAAGTGCTGCAGCATACCATAGACAGGCTGGTAGATTTTTTCTCTACAGTGCAGTGAGTCTTTTGGAACAGAACCAACAAGAAGCTTCACTGGTAGCACGAGTATTCTGCCATTCCAGGTTGTCTGATAACTTGTCCAAAGAAAGAAGATCATACATCACACAGATGAGATGATTATCTTTGTTGGTTTTGGCATGGGAATTCATACAGTTTGCTCCCACGCAAAAGTGAGAAAGAAAAACAATAGCGCACCAGGGAATGATTGCTCAATGGGTGCAGGTGTCATCCATCATGCCAAGACACACATTGAATGACTGTAATTCCCAGCAGCCACAAGGTGAAGGTCACTCCTTGGAAGCAAGATTTTCTTGGTTTAATTGGCTAATACTTGAGAGACATACTGGCTGGTTATTTCTCATGCTTACTTGACCCAATAAATGCTATAATCTCTAATGATGGTTTAAACACTACTTTCTTAATAATGTTTGCAGTAGTTTGATTACTCACATACAACAATGACAAATTTTCATTTATAATTTAAGATACTGACAGTTTCAGAGTTATAGAAATGGCAAAAGAATAAGTTATATAATCTGTTTGTCTACAATCATCAGCATGAAGAGATAAATAAAGGTCACAGACAGTTTATTGAATATTTCAGTAATGCATTTCAGAAATGATCCTACATTGCTAATTGTTTTACAAAACTGATTCATTACTTGGGTCATTGAGAGCCAGAGCAGAAAATCGCAGCTTGCTCTGTGGTTTCAAGGCGTGACATGAGCATCAGAATGTCATAATGACAAAGCGTCGCCGTGCAGGCTGGCTCGGGTTTTGACAAGGGCTCCTGACTGAACCTGCAAGAAATATCTCATGCCTCCACATCCTTCACTGATACTTTTCAAAACACATCACACCTGGAATGCTAAACAAACTCAGTAAGGTGTTGCTCCACTGCAGTCACAAAGCCAACATGATATCCATCAGTGGCAAGGCTGGGCACACTGATTTAGAAAATCAACTTAATTTTAAGCTGGTTTAAAGCTCAGGCCGCGAGAAGGGATGGAGGGCCAAGTGAATGAAGAATCTCTTTGCGATCAGAGGAATAAAAAGATGCACAGGTAGAGAGGTAGAGATAATGAACTCATGGGAATCACTATATAAATAAGTCATGGTCTATTAGACTGCAAAGACTGCATTTTTATATATATATATATATATATATATATATATATATATATATATATATATATATATATATATATATATATATATATATATATATATATATATATATATATATATATGTATACGTATATATATATATAGATAGATAGATAGATAGATACATAACTAGATAGATGCACGCACACACACACACACACACACACACACACACACACACATACATTTAATGGCTGCCTGAATATAATTTTCTGACATGGATATTTGCTGAGCCACAAATACAAACTTACTATTATAGACAACAATAAATTTGAACTGTATTTGGAAAAAATATTGCACAAAAACAAGGCAAATTGAGGAGGTGCATGATATAAATGTAACATAAAAGTGCCCGAATAACATGGGGTGTCCCTGCTTGCGTCGGCCCAATAAACTTTAGTAACTACCAAGTAAGGCACACTATAGTACTGAAATACAGCCTTTGAGTCAAATGTGTTTTTACAGAAAGCAGCTGGTGTAACAATTCCAGAGTGGCCACATTAAACCTGAAATGGAATATAAACCATTTTCATACAATCATGGTACAAGTAATCTGTCATAGGAACATGTACGATGATGCCATTGGGAGAGGGAGAAATGCTTTTTCATAGACTAAGCCTTTATATTACAGGTAGTTAAGAGAAAGGTAGAGAAATTTCATGAATGTGATAGCAGGAAAGCATTTCTAACTTAAAGGAATTGATGCTCATCTCAGGGACTTCTTCTAGAGATGGATCGTTTAAACCATGTATGAAGACAATTAATTGTATAGGAATAAAAACAGGCTTAGGACATCTGGAAGAGGAAAATGGTGGTGGTGGTGGTGGTGGTGGTTGGGGTGAGAGAGAGAGAGAGTGCTATTAAGAGCTATTAATCACAAATATCACCAATCATGCTTCCTGTTCTGGGAGTGCAGAAGCTTCCCAGTTAAGTCCCCAAACACTCCTTAATTCTACACTTGAAAAAGCTCAAAGGGTGCTTAGAAAAACAAGCAGTTCCATCTCCAGTGACAGTGGGGGATTTTTTTTTTTTTTTACCTTGGGGCCCCTCCGACAAGAAGTGCAGGCATCCAGACTTTCTCTGGGCCATGTCATGAGGTACACATTGTGTAGATTGTTACTCGAGTAGTTTAAAGTGATCTACAGTACATGTAGTTGCTATATTAATGGTAAGTATGTTAAAAGTAGAATTATATGAATTAAATGAGTTCTCTCCGTTGTAAGATAAAGGAGCTAATTTTAAAATATTTTATGATCAAAAGAACAAAAGTCTAAAGTACCTTCCTCTATATTGCAATTGAGTAGAATTAAAATGGACACAACGTAGATGAATACTCTAAATTACTTTCCAAATCTTTAGGAGCACATTCAGAATTTCACCATCCCAGAGAGCTTTTATTTAATTCATCTTCCATGCTAAAATAAAGAAGTTCTTAATAATAAATGACACATTTCCTGCCTCCTGCAGAGTCTTGGCATGCCCCGTTGGCATGCCATAAATGCATGACTTGGCATGAACAGAGTAAAAGGAAAAGAATCCTCCTCCTTCACCTTACCCTGCTGCCTTTATGCATAGCAGTTGGGCAATTGCCCTCAAAATTTTTTTTGTTTTCTAGCCTTAAAAATTGGCAAAAATAAACAAAGGCTACATTAATCATACAATATGCTGGCTAAAATATTACACTTGTAAATTATATATTGGTTTTTCCATAAGTGTGCTGTCTCCACTTTAGATTTATCTTGGAAGTCACGGCATATTTCCCCCACTGGCTACACACAGAGAAAGCATGGCTATGTATCTGTCTGTCAAACTTGAGATGAACCCTGTGATATTGATGGAAGTGTAAAGGTGAGTCAGGTGTGTGTGCAGTTGCCTGGGTCAACCTGAGCTGCCTGTGCTGACAGACAAATGATAGATATCAGTGTCTGTGTGAGCCTGCATCCTCCATTACTGTCACTGTTTTCTTAAAACACTGTAGTGACATTTTTTTCCCATGCGGCCATCTGGAGGAAAATCAATTTGATGCAAATAGCTACACCAGAAAGGCGGAAGTGGCTGTCAGGAGGAGAAGAAAGGGGGACGAAATAGATGCAAAACCTGGTGTAACTGATGTTTGACAGGAAGTGCTCCGTGTCCTGTCAGGCTGATTTTTTTTTTATGAGGATTGCTTTTTAAACAAATTTTCTCTAACTCCTGCAGGACACCTGTCACAATCTAAATAAACTCTGTAATCTTCTAACAATGGTTAGAGGGTGTGAAATATGTCTCTACAATAGTGAGGGCAACATGCAACTATAAATCCTTCAGGAGGTTTGAGCTGCTACATTGTTCACCAGTGCTTTCCCAACCTGTGGGTTGTTATTATATTCAAACAGGAATGAGGATTTTATAAACCAAGCCTCAAGAAAGCTATCTTTTTTATATGGATGTTCTTTTTAGTCAGTTAACTGTTAAATGTCTGTAAAAGAATTTAAAAAAGCCTGCCAAACATTTAAATTGTAAAGCATTAGGTCAAATTTAAACACACTGTATATTTTTATACAGTGTGTTGTCCTTTAAAAAGATTCCCAAAGAAAAAGCAGCTGTCATAAACCTGAAGTGTTCCCAAAATACGATAAATTATGATCTCCAAACCAAACAGTCAGTTCATTAAAAGTATGTGGTATGGGTGCCACTCTCAGCACTTAATAAGTTCCTGTGCTATTTTATTACAAACCTCGGAATTTAGGTTTCAATCATTGTACCATCTTGCTAAATTAGGGGGATGAACTCAAAATAGAGTTTTCTTGTGTAATAAATAAAGTGTTTAACTGTATTTGAAGACTATAAGTTCCTTGGCAAAGATGTGTTTGATTCACACAAGTACAGTACCAGTAAAAAGTTTGGACACACCTTCTAATTCAGTGGTTTTTCATCATTTAAAAATTGTCTGCATTGTAGGTTAATACTAAAGTCATCCAAATTTTGAAAAAATACATATGGAATTATTTAGTAAACAAAAAAGTGTTAAACAACCCAGAATATGTTTTATATTTTAGATTCTTGAAAGTAGACACCTCATGCTTAGATGACAACTTTGCACATCCTGGCATTTTCTCAGTTTTATGAGGCCACCTGGAATGGCTTTCAGTTAACAGCTGTGCCTTGTCGAGAGTTAATTTCTTAAATTTCTTGCCCTCTTAATGTGGTTGCGGCCATCAGTTGTGCTGTGAAGAGGTAGAATTGGTATACAGTGAATAGCTGTTTGAGTAATGTTCTAATCAATATTCTGGCAAGAAGTACTCAACTAAGTAAAGAAAAATGACAGTCAATCGTTATTTTAAGAAATGAAGGTCTGTCAATCCGAAACATTTCAAGAATTTTGAAAAGTATCCTCAAGTGCAGTCGCAAAGACCATCAAACATTATGATGAAAATGGCTCTCATCAGGACCACCCCAGGAAAGGAAGACCTCTGTTGCACAGGATAAATTTATCAGAGTTACCAGCCTCAGAAACCACAAATTAACAGCACCCCAGATAAGAGCCCACCTAAATGCTTCACAGAGTTCAAGAAGCACACATATCTCAACATCAACTGTTCAGAGAAGACTGCGTAAATCTGGACTTTATGGTCAAATTGCTGCAAAGAAGCCACTTCTAAGGAAGAACAACAAAAGGGAGAGAATGGCTTGGACCAAAGAACAAAAGGAATGGACACTAGACCAGTGGAAATATGTCCTTTGGTCTGATGAGTCCAAATTTGAGCTTTTTAGGCTTTGTAAGACGCAGGAAAGGTTAGTGGATGGTTCCTACATGTGTAGTTCCCACCATGAAGTATGGAGGAGGAAGTGTGATGGTATGAGGATGCACTGCTGGTGACACTTTGGCAATTTATTCAAAATCCAAGGCACATTTAACCAGCATGGCTACCACAACATTCTGCAGCGACATGCCATCCACTCTGGTTTGCACTTAGTGGGACTATCATTTGTTTTTCAACAGGACAATGACCCCCAAACACACCTCCAGGCCATGTAAGGGCTATTTGACCAAGAAAGAGGGTGATGGAGTGTTGTGTCAGATGACCTGGCCTCCACAATCACCTGATCCAAACCCAACTGAGAAGGTTTGGGATGAGTTGGACCGCAGAGCGAAGGCAAAGCTGCCAACAAGTGCTCAGCACCTCTGGGAACTCCTTCAAGACTGTTGGAAAACCATTTCAAGTGATTAACTCATGAAGCTGATTGAGAGAATCCCAAGAGTGTGCAGAGCTGTAATCAAAGCAAAAGGTGTCTACTTTGGAGAATCTAAAATCTAAAACATATTTAGCCCCGAGCCTCCTCAATGGATCACGAGGAGCCTATTGTAATCATTAGGCTGAAAGCTCAAAAATGCAAAAAAAGGTCAATGTTGCGCAGGACGCAGTCAGAATTAACAATGAACTCCATGAGAATGCGGGTCAGGTCAAACAATTTCCGATAAGGTATGGTTGAGGGTGACTGAAAAAGCCTAATTGGAATCGTTAGAGTTCTTCATTATTTGGTTTAAGGTTACTACATGATTCCTTATGTGGTCCTTCATAGTGTGGATGACTTCAGTATTGATTTACCATGTAGGATAAGAAATAAAACAAAACAAACAATTGAATTAGAAGGCGTGTTCAAACTTTTGACTGGTACTGTATATGATAAAAAAAAATCTGAATTTGAACTTCCACTATTATGTATCATAGCCATAAACCCCTCAAGTATATGTTTTTATTTCAGTAGGCTTTGCAGCCACCCATTTTATCCAACTGCCTCTACAAGCCCAATGTAACACCTGCCAAATCAGCAGCTGAAAACCATGTAATTTTTAAAGCCAAATTATATATCCAAGAGCTACTAAATGTTTTCACTTGAAAACATTAATAATTATTTTCACGTCTCTTTACACATCAACTTTATGTACTTTCCCTAAAAATAACCTGTCTGTGCCATTTCATTAGGCCTCAGATTAAGCCCACAGGTCAGATCTGGCCTGGGAACAAAGCCCATACTTCTTGGTTGTTTGTACCAGTTGATTTTATTACCAAGTTCTAATTACATTAATATTATAAATGAATTTATGAAAATATTATTTCAATTTAAATCAGATATGGAAAAAAGTTTGTTTTTTTTTTGGAAACTGCAGCATTAAGCTCAGTCCAAGCATCAGAAAGATTTCACTTTCACACCATCTCCGCAGAGTCGTGATAGCGAGAGATTACAGGTAACCAAAACAGTGCAAAAACATAAACAGTTCGTCTCCTCACCAAACTCTACCATCATGACATAAGACAATAACAAGGTAACAGAGATGTTTAGTTTTCTGCATTAAGTTTATGCTCCAACGGATTTCCACACTGAAACTGATATAGCCCTTAGATGACTGGGTCAAAATATTTTACTGCAATTGTCAATTGTCTTCTGTTCTTAAAAACAACTCATTCAGCCATTATGCGGGCTGGCATGTGTGTATACGTGCTGCTAAGCTTGTTTAATGCACATTAAGTCAGCCTTTAGACATTATTTTGTGGTCATCACCCCACATTGTTCTAGTCTGCACATGTTAAATAATTATGCCATTACACAACTTTCCTCCACCATGGACTGATACTGGAGAAGAAAATGAGCAGCAAACACTGCTACCAAAGTGTTGAAGAGCAAATTGATTCTCAGCTTATACTTGTTCCCCTGGGGGCACTTCTGATGTCCTCACAGGCTAGGTGGAAAGACTTTATAGTATTTTCCCCTAATCTAAAAAGCTTTACATATCGACTGTCCACTATAACAAATGGACTTCGAGCTATGACAGGCCAGCTGCACAGTACACACTACATAGCTACCAACTATGCTGTGGGGGAAATGGGTGAAAACTAGTTGGAAAGTGAGCAGAGAAAACTAAATATAAACCTAAAGTCCAAACAGAAATTAGAATTGGGAGAATAATTTTAATGACATCAGTTGGTAAGATCATGTTGACAGCGTGAGAAAGGCAAAAATTAACTGCGAGGACATAGCACTGTGCCTGGATGGTGCCCATTAGTAAAGCAATGGTGCTGACTGGTTCCAGTTGCGTATTGCTTGAGAAAAAGCAGACATGAATGTGCTGATATACAGACGCCCTTCCCCTTGGATAAATTAAAAGTGTTTGCTGTTTAAATCATTCTCGTTGTAAAAGTTGAGTGCTTGTGGAGGTCAGCTGACCTTATAGTTATGGCTGGACCAGGTGACACTGAACCATCTATGCCTGACACTGCTTGGGGGGGTCCCATGATGCACTGAGTGTTCCTTTTCATTCACTTCTTTTCCCTCTCTATGTGTTTATACACCACACTGCATTTAATCATGAGTTATCATTAATCTCTCAGCTCTTTTCGACAGTAATGAGATTTTGTCCTGTCTCCCTCCCCTCATCCCCAGCTGGCCGCAGCAAATGACTGTCCCTCCCTGAGCCTGGTTCTGCCAGAGGTTTCTTCCTGTTAAAAGGGAGTTTTTCCTTCCCACTGTTGCCAAGTGGTTGCTCATAGGCGGTCATTTTGACTGTTGGGTTTCTCTGTAATTATTGCATAGTTTTTACTTTACAATATAAAGTGCCTTGAGACGACTGATTTACATGCTCATCTCCTTTATTTAAATAATCTTTTAGTTTTTTTAACAGTTCAGTAAGAGATAAGAGGACTGCCTATTTTTTCAGTCCTGGTTTCTAAGTGCATACATTTATGGGCACTGATACAAAACAAACACATTACCTGTATAGCCCATTAAGATTTCACAGCTGCCCCCTTAGAGAATCCATCCTGGGGAATCATATCTCGCTATAATTATAATCTTGTGCTAATTTGGAGCTTATGAAGCTGTAGGAGCAACACTCCAGGTATAGTTGTCAGAGTATTATTAATGAAGGGTGTTTAGGAACAAAGCAGACATGGTTCCTTTTTTCATGCTTCCCTCCATTGTCTCTACCTCATTCTCTGCTCTCCATCTTCCTCTTTTCTTATGTTCTTCCTCTTGGCTTCTTAAGCCAACACTGGTGGGGACGAGGTGTGTAATTGGTAAATTTCAGAGCGTCAGCAGCGCTCCCCTTAAATGACAACCCCATCTTTCCACGAGCCGAGCCCGTCTCCAGCGATCACCTCCATTTGCATTTAGAGTGACTAGCAAAAGGTGACAGGGGTATGTGTATGGGAAAGTCTGCGTGTGTGAGCGCAGCTGTATGACAGCTATCTTGGTTGTAAACCCACTCATAAAAACTTGACTCTTAACACTCAAGCTGCTGCGTTAAGAGCAGAGAGAGGGCATGCAGCACATTTTTTAGATTTTCCTGATTTCTGCAGTGCAGAGACTGTGTTCACTTCTGCCAGGAAAACTTGGGTGAAATCACTTCCCACCTGGGAGCTGAATCTCCTAGAGAGCAGGTGAAGGTGTGTGCGTGTGTGTGTATGTGTGAACACACACACACACGCGCACCCTTTCTCCACAGTTTTCCTTGGTGAAATGGTTCTCCTCTAGGTGTCCTCTTCTCAGCCGATTATACCAGTGAGGTGCTGCAGGCCCCTGCAAGAAATTGATCAGCATTCCTCTGCTTTACGCCAGACCTGTCTGTCCACCTGTCTATGTGCCAGCTCTGGAGACACGCTAAGGGAAAGAGCGCTGGAGGGTAAGACACTGCAGGGAACAAGTCCTCTATCAGGCAATACGGGGCTGTCCCTTTGTGTGTGTGCATTCAGATATCGCAAGTGGTGGGTAGGGAAGATTAAGCTGCTGCTCCTACCTTCTAAATCTTACTCTAAAGCAAAGGGAGAACTCACCTCTTATCCTCTTATCTACTGATAAAAGGGAAAGAAATGTAGACATCTTCTAACATTTCTTTTAACTGAACCACAGGGCTGGAACATTAGAAAAAAAACACTTACTTGCCTTTAAAAATGCAACATTTTTCCAGTCATTGGATGCAGAGTGAGAAACAAAAAGCAAAACAAAAATACATTGTTCTTACAATACAGTATTTTACAATACAGTGCATCATGTAAGCCCTACAGTATATTTATTGGTGTCAGAAGCCGATTTACTGCTCCTTCTCTTGCTTTTCATTTATATCAGTCCACACCAACCTACTGTAATAATCTCCCCAATGAGATATGTTGGGGGAATGCCAGCCTTGGCAGGACTGCAGTGACGCCATTACAGATGGACTTAAGATTTTGTAGCTTTTCCACTGCCAAATCTCTGTATTACAAAAGGCAATGAAAACAGACTATGGATATTCTTAAACCAGTCCTCAGTCATTACATCTCAGTCTGAACCTCACACTGTACCGAAGCTGCTACATTTGTGTGCAAGCACGTGGCAGCCGCTTCTCCACTTTTTAATTTGATAACCATGTTTCCATTTGAGAAGTGTGGAGAAAAAAAAAAATCTGTAAATATAACTAAAAATCACCAGAAAAATGATGATGCTCATAAACTCCATATTTCTAGTCTTGCATGATTCAGTTGACAGTAACCCTCATCCTACACTGGGCCTTGATGCAGCGCCTCAGTTCGATCACTGCCTGAAACAGAGCCACCCTCAATTTGAGCCACCTTTCTTCTGATTAGCTGCCCCTCACAAACAGATGTTTTAAACAGCAGTTGGGTGGGGCTTCTGTGCTTGTGCACCTGAGAAATAAAGAATATTCCCTTTCACTGACATCAAACAGATCAAAGAGCAGGGGGAAAAAAACTGCTATAAACTGAGCATCTAAATCATGAGCCTTTGGCTCATGGGACTTACTTGTACATGAACTGGTTGCCATGTTCAATAACACAGCAAACCCCATGTGCGTCTTCGGACTGTGGGAGGAAACCAAAGTACCTGAAAAGAACTCCACAAGACCCCACAAAGCAAGGTCCCAGACTGGATTCAAACCCAAGTCTTTTTTTTGCTATGAGGTGGCAGTGCTAATCTCTGCCCTTACTTTTACTCCCTTCACACCCTTAAAATAGGAAACGTACATCACAGAAACTAGAACTTGCTGACCAAAGGGCCTGAAAGGTCCTAAAAGAAACGCACAAACACAATCTTTCATGATAAAAAATACAAAGATTTATTTAGAAAGAAGAAAAGCTCCCACATAATACTGTTTATTCCTTAAATATAGGTGCAGTACAAATGTGTCTCAGGCAAGCCTTTATCCAGTAAGGCATCGGTGCATTTCCCTGGATGTAGTCAAAAAGTGGATAGTGTATTCTTAAGTTTAATACAGATAAGGCACTATTATCTTTAAGCACTAGTGTAGATACAGAGTGAGTTCAGTTTAAAAATCACACTTTAATTGAAACCTGAAGCACAGTGTTGTGGTTTACTCTGGAGTATTGATGAGAAAGGGTTTCACACCTTGTAGACTTTTACAGTACACAGAGCGGTGAACAGAAATATGTAGAATACAGTCCTCAGAGAAATACAGTTCTCCCTCAACAAACACCAACTCGATGAGATGCATTTTCCCCCATGAGTCAGCTCTTCTCAGACAGACAAGACTGCAAGCGTCAACTGTTTGTATCAGTATGACAAATAAGGGAGTGAATAAAACAAAATATATATAAAAATACACAGTAACATGTACCGAATCCCAACCCAAGCCCTGGTCTCGCCCTCCTCAGAAAACCGTTTCACTGTAAACCTCGCCAGAAAAGTGAAAAGCGCAGAAATAACTTGTTCCCTTTGCAACAACCGCAGAAGAATGTGTGAGATTCCTGATTTATTTTATTTTTTTAATGCTACGGTGTTCAGATTAAAGATTTAGAACATAAAGGAGGTGCACTAAACGAAGAGGAAAAAAAAATAAACAACTGGAAAGAAGTAGGGAAATATAATATCCTGTGACCACACTTATGACAACCTCAGTGATAAAAGCACAAGGCAAACCTTCAAAAAAATGGTCCCGGATTATTATTACATAGGGTGTGTCAAATCTGAAAGTTCAATGCGCCTCCCTGGAGATGCCTAAGAGAATAGGTGCACGCTGGAAAAATAAGAAATGATGAATTTTAAAAACCTATTTTGCAGCTAAATAATCATCTCAAATCCTTTATGAATGGCATTTTCAGCTCCATTACTTATTGATCTAACCCAACCCAGGGATTTTGTTCATAAATTTTATCTATACAGCAAATGCAGTTGTGTTGCATGCATATACAACCTGACGATAAAAAAATGCATATATAAACCTGTGCTTTATCTCAAGTATTTTGCCTTATTTTCACACACACATACACACACAGAGCTGAAAAGTTGGGAGGAAGAAAATTTGATTGTGTATTTACTTCCAAAACAAAACAGTTCTAATTGACTAACCTGGCATAAGATTTTTTTTTTATTTTCAATACTTTATTGATCATTGAAACTATACTTTCTTTGTATAAATGTATAACTTTGAGCTTTAACACTGATTCAACTTCCAGTTCCAACTTTGAACTTTGAAGGTTTTAGTGCTCTTGGGTTGCCAGAGCAACCTTTAAATAAAACAAAATGGGCATTTAAATTATTCAGGCTTTAAGAAAAACATGTAAAATTGCTGGAAATGGTTTCATAAATTACAAGAATTTAATGGATGTTCTGCTGCTTCCAAGTCATGTTTAGTGAATTAAAACATACACACTAAATGAAGAAGACCCTTACACTGTGATGTTTGTACCTGTGATCTGTGAAAAGCAGCAAGTGAGGAGGCTGTGTTAGGATCAATATGATAAAATGCCCCTCAGTGTGGCAAAGCTTTACAAAGGAGGTATGTGGGGAAGAAAAAAAAAGGATAAATATAAAACTCCTTACACAAAGGGAGGTATAAACCCTACACAGATGATTTAAAATGCCATTGAGGAAAAGTTACATGTACACATGATTTTTGGGTATAGTCATTAAAACTTTGGCACCAAAACAAACTCTTACACACACACACACACACACACACACACACACACAGCTGGTTTGTATGGGCTTTTTTCCCCTGTTAGCATTAAAACTGGCCACAGGGATGTGGAGAAGGTGTAGGGTATTATGTCACCGGGTATGCTGGTCGCAACTGAAAATACTTCAGATGCTAAAGTCTTCACATGAAACCCGAACTGAAAAAGAATGAGAGAGACTCATGAGCAACTTACTGGATTTCCTGTTTGCATTTAACCACTGACAATGAGCCTGTAAGCACCTTAATATCCACCAACAATAGATTCTGTGACTCTGGCTTTAGTGCTCTACACTCAGTTCGATCTTCAGACTGTACACGTCTTAAATTTAGATCAGATGTGTTGCCTCGTTTTAATTCAATCAGAATCCACCATCTTCAATAGCAAGTCACTAATGACTCATGTGGCGGTGCTTACTCCCCATATACGCAAATCTGAGATGGTCGAGCAGAAGGCCCACAGCGATTTGAGATGGCATGACCCTTATAGAAAAGTACATTGTGACTACAGTAATGCTACCCCCAACACTGCTAATGAAAACAAAACATTTCACTTCACCATCACAGCCAAAAGAATTACAATATGCTGTAAAATTATAAGCATTAGTGTTCAGAGAATTGTCTTACTTTTTCCGGTCTTTGTCCTTCTTGCCGTTGGCAGTGAGGCTCTGGGCCTGCAGGAGTTGGGCGGCAGCTTTTCTTTTGCCAAAGGAGCTCTGGTCTTCTTCAAGAAGTCGCTTCTTCTCCTCCAGAGCGGCTTTCTCTTCTGCATGGAGGCGCTTCAGCTGCTCAAAACGACTCTGGAGCTGAAACAAATATAGACATGACAAAACACGTCGTTGCATAAAAGTCAAAGTTTTTTACTTTTATCCTGAGACCAAACTGAATGTGTAGGGTGAGAACATCATGAAATAGCAGTGATTTTTTTTTTTGTGAGATTTATAACAGCAAAAGCATAAAACTGAAAGGAAAATATAAATAAATGACTTCTTCAAATGATGAAAAATGGAAAAGCTGACTTTATGTTTGCAATATGAAACGATGTTACTGTAATCTGTTCAGCTGATGCAAGGTTTTAAATAAAGGTTTTAATAAATATAAGGAATAAGACAACTGGGGACAAAAAGCACATTGTTTAAGCTGTGCTGTGACGTCTGCACTGCATACCTCTCTTTCGGCCTCCTTTAGTTCAGCTTCCTTCTCCTTCACCCTCTGCACAAACATCTGCCTCATTTCATCCTCCCTCTTCTGCAGCTCCACCAGAAACTCCTGACGCTTGGCCTCATACGTCTGCTGCAAACTGCGCGCGCACACACACACACACACACATTACCCGGTTGTAAGTCATGCGTGTGTGTGTTTTCACACTTTTCTCTGTGTGGATGTATGCAGGAGTTTGTGATAGGACAGCTCACCTGACAGGCTTGCACTCTGGGTCTGTGTCTTTGAATCCCATCTCCTCCAGTTTGCAGCGTCTGTACAGCTCATAGTGACGCGTGTGTGTCTGTTCTCTTAGGTCTTCCATGTTTACACAGATCAGCATCTCTCTCAGCTTTACAAAGTCACAGTGATTCTCGTTCTCCACTTACACATCGCAAAAACAAGCAATATGCAAATTAAAGTGTTATCTTCATAATTTTCAAATTTAACAAAAAGCCAGGAAAAACCAAAGTGATGGAAACTTTTACTGTAAGCTGACTGCTGCTAAAAGCAGAATGAGGTTTACTGGCTAAACTGCAAAGAAATACATAAAGAGTTATCCATCCTACCTTGCACTACACCCCATGGATACTGGCGAGCTTTCACCATCTTGTTGCCGACGGAGACTTCCTCTGTGCTGCCTACTACAGCAAATGGCAAATGACCCTAAAAAAATTGAGATGATGTACATGGATACATGCATCTCAAGCAAAAGACAGTTGGATGCACAATGCTTCAACTAAAGCTAATAAATATTGCACTGAATACTGTAAATCTGCACGATTGTGATGACTTTGAACTTAAAAGTCCAAACAAATTCACCATAAAACCCATAAAAACATTCACCTTAACCTGTACCCGAGAACAGTAACATGTGTGTGTGTGTTTCCTTACATTCATTGTAGTGTTGACTTTGGCTACAGTCTCATCATCCAGTGGGAACTGGTAGATCTGAACACCGTTGCTGACCAGCTCACTCATGATTTTGATCTTGAACTTGTGCAGCTCACTCTTGCTGATGGTGTCAGCTTTGGCGATCACTGGAATGATATTCACCTACAGACAGATGCGATAAATGTTCGTGATAAACAGTGTCAGTGCTTTTTACAAATATGCCAGCTTCAGAAAAAAAATGTTCATGCTGTCTGTTAAAAAAAAAATACTAATTGAAAATACAATATCTGATAATCCAAGTGAGTTTACTATCATACATTTTTATTGCATCTTTGTTATGACTGGAGTCACAGTTTAGCTTCCATTTTCCTGGACAGACCTTCATCTCCAATAACATTCAATGACACGGCTGCAGAAAATTATAAACACTAAAAGAAATGCTAGGCCACACTGACATCATTAGAAATGACTCAGTAAGCTTGATATGGTTCAATGACAGTGAGAAATAAAACAACTGAATTTCTTCTTGGTATGTTAAAGGACATTTTTAATAACAAATTAGGTCTCAGAGTTACTGTAATAGTTAAGAGCCTTTTCCTATTCACTGTAAGCTCTGCATCCCTTTAAATATGTGGCTGCTATAGCATGACAGCAAATACTATTATCCTTATGTTGCATGTATTTAATATAGAGACCTTTAACACTAAATTCACCAGACTATCTACAATAAACAGTAACTCTTGATATCACAGGCATCCAGAAACTGAGCTAAAATAAGCCATTTTCACACACCAACATACCATGAAAGTACATATTAAAAACATCCCATCATCTAATTGATAACAGTATCATTCAACAAGAACGGGAATGTATTTGTTTTCTCTTTTATCTATTTTTTCCCTAAAAGTAGTGTTATAAAAACCATGTTCTCTCAATGTTATTTCTGGCCCAGTAGTTCAATGCACTGTCCAAGTCATTCCACATTCCTGTCTTTCTGTCATGGTGTCAAACCAAAGGAAGGCCTGGAATGACTTGCTGTCACTGGGCAAGCGTCTGGGCCAGACCACACACACCCCCATACACACTGATCCCAGCAGAGAAATCTTAAAAAGATCTGATCCAACAGCTGTCTGAGTGAGTGACTGTCTGTCCATCACTTCTGCAGATTCAACAATTGGCTCTTTCTGTGTGGTTCTGTACACTGATACAAAAGGGCAATTCGAGTGTGTGCGCGTCAAGTGATTACAGCATTCCATTGCTTCTTCTACCCCTTTCACACGCAAATCCAGGGTTACCGACACTCCAGAGCAGTAAAACCACACAAACACACAAAAAACACAAAGTTACTACACACAGAGAGCATGGGAAAGTCTCTGACCATTTCAAGACGAAAGGATAGAAGGGGGCTCAGTTAGTTGGGACAGTGAACCTCTCCCAGCAGTCAGACATAAAAACAACCACAGGAGCAACTCCCACCATCTCTCACATAAAAGCTGTCTTCATGTTAAATGTTTGTAGTGTGTCCCTATTAAAAAAACCCACCTCTTGCAGTTATTGCTTCCAAGTTTGAAATTTATTCTCTGCAAATGTATCATGCATGCATTACCAAATCTCCTGCTATCCTGTAGGTCACTGAAGACAAAGTTTTCAAAATTAAACCAGCTTTCATTTTCAGTCACAGACAGCATAACAGATGGATGCAGCCAGCATGACGTCACCCATTGGTTTGTGAAATCCCATTACCTTAACCCATCACCTTGCTGGTGTTTTGAAACTGGATGTAACAAGTTCGGGGAGGTTCTGAAACTGAACATATTCTGGATAATCCTTCTGACCATTAATTGTCTTAACATTTTATTCAATATGCCCTAAACCATGAGACTAAGGTGTTTACCATAGTCACTGAGAAAGGAAGTTGAGGGCAGTTTACACATAGTCTCTATACAAGTGGACATCTTATTGCAACCATAGGTATCAGCCACTGGTGGGCATTTAAACGTTTATAGCACTTCAGCATTGGTTTTATTTTTCAGACCAGGAAGCTCCATCCATTTTTATGTATTGTGTAGTTGGTGATCCTTCCCCCTCCCTCTTCGCCACATTGAAGGCCGCACATCTTTACAATGTTCTTAAGTCTACATCATATTCCAGCTTTTACTCCATTTTTGTTTCCCCTATTCTTTTTCTTTATTTGTTCCCCCTTTTAACTGCAACCAAAGACTACCTTATAGCATATCTATTGCAACAATTTATTATCATTTGTTTTCCTGCCTCTTCCCTTACTGGTAATCAACAGCCTGTTGTGAATTGAGGCCTGTGTTCCAGTTCAGGCAGACAACTGTAAATGTCTGAACTTGTTTATGGTCAACGCACTGTTTGACGTTACCAAATGTGATGTCACCACAGCTCCACTATCACTTACACTGGTGCTTCAGGCAAACCAGATTCACTGCAGTCTTCTCCTGAATGCACTGAATGCTCTGCATCAGTCTAATATAGGAGTAGGGAGCTTCTTTTCTGGTAGTTATTGAAATGGTCGTTAAACACCAACATGATCATACACTTGTGTCTTCAACTTGGCTGTGCGTGGCAGGTTACAACAATCAAGAGGCACACTACAAGCCTGAACGACATCACAGCACGGCACGCACCAGCAGTTGTGTCATCAGTTTTGTTGCATGCTGCCATTTGTAAGGGCAACAATGGCAAGTATAAACGAGGTTTGAAGCTATGCTGTTTACATATTAACACGCCTCACTCTCCTCAGACCAAATACCAAACATACCTTTCCAATTTGGTGGTAATTTCCCATAGCTGCCTGCTGATCCTGCCCTCCACAACCCCAGCATCCACCTGTAGGCTTTAACCTGCAGGTTAAATAAGCTTTCCTCAGTGTCTATGTGTAGCATGTCTGCCATGAGCAATGAGCCTAGACACTAAACTCTATATCCTTCTGGTGTTCAAACACGAGCTGTCTGACTTGTTGCTGGGTTTGACTGTTTTTTTAGAAACCTAAGCCTGCTATTACCTAAGCTACTTAGTGCCACTGCAACCACGGAAACAGGTAAACTTCACCATCAATTACACACACTATGTGAAACAACATGAATTACTACTTTTTCTACTTCAAAAAGAAAATGAACACAACTTTAAACTTGCCTGATTCTCTTGAGCACTGCATTACAATGACACTTAACAAACCAATACATCACTTCAGCCCCTTAACATACACAAACACTTTGGTCCTTCTCCTACCTTGCTGTCTAGTTTCTTCATAGTGACCAGATCAAGGGATTTCAGTGAATGGCCTGAGGGGGAAATGAAGTAAAGGCAGGCATGGACCCGCGAGTCATGGTAGTTGTGGAGAGAGCGCTTGATTTTTAGCTCCTCCTGGAGATAGCTCTCAAACTGCCTGTCAATATAGTCCACCACAGGCTGATAGCTACAAGACATACATGAAGAGATCATCAGTGAATGGCTTGCAGGTTCACAGAGACAGTGAATTTTAAAAATGTAGCCAAACTTCCATTCTTAACAACACTTCACACTACTTCAACATTAATCGTCTCTTCTTCGTACCTCTCTTGTTTATTCATCTGGTCTCCAAAGCCCACCGTGTTGACCACAGTGAGACGCAGTCTGACGTTACTCTCCTGTAGATCATACGTTTGTGCGCGGAGCTTCACCTGAGGTTCAAAGTGGGATGACTCAAAGTTCTCAAAGTTGGTATTAAATAACGTATCCATCAGTGTAGACTTGCCAATACCTGTCTCACCTAGGGGAAAATAGAAAAAAAAAGGTATGCTGCAATCTTTAGTAAGTAAACTTCACTGAGATCCAACATTGTACTGTGAGCAGTAATGTATCCAAAAAATGTTGAATGGAAGTTGAACTTAAAAACAGTAGGTGAACGCCCAAATTAATTTAATAAAAGGAGATATGAACCAGCAACTTCTCATTACAACTCCGTTATTATAACTACCACTGCCAAAAAGTCAGATTTACCTGGCTGTTACCAAGTACTGCCACTGTGGTTAGAATGGATTCTAGCTAAGCAGCAAGTGGAACGGTGCTTTAAGATCAGGCACACCTAACTAAGGACTGCAAACTGTGGTGGTTAACTATGAATGTGTGTGCAAAATAAAATGCAGCAATGTGTTAGTATTTAATCACACTAACCCCTATTCTACATAACTGTGAAAGTTACTGTTCAACTAAGGACAATCTATCCACATTCTATGAAGGTAATAAGCCTGCGATAACCTTTTAGCACATTTTCCTATTATTCCTGCCAATTTGATAAACAAAAATGTTCACTGTGCCTGACTAAATGGCACCCACAAATAACAAAATCTGTTTAAAATGTCTTCATTTTATCTTAAATACTGGGAAACCTTCTTTATCTCTGGATAAAACCTCACTGCTGGCAAAAAACAAACAAACCAAAAACAAGCCCAAAACAAAACAAAAGCCCTGTATAATGTATATGTGTATGAGTGACACAGTACCAATGCAGAGAATATTGAAGCAGAAGCCCTGGCAGATGGACTTGTTGACAAGCTGATCTGGAAGGCTGTCAAAGCCCACATGGCCAGCAAGAGACAAGGACCTAACTCCTTTATCCTGTTGAATAAATTTCAATTTATTTCACAAAATAAAGTGCTTACAAGCAATCAGAATCACATATTTCATCAAGCAGTCCGGTCCAGCCTAGATGTTGTAAGTATGCATGTCTCAATTTGGGGAGTGGGGTGTTAATGGTGTTATTTTAGCCTCTTATAAATGGTTCTTGGCATCTAGTTTACACGGGCTAAATCATGTTCTTAAAGACTGCATGTGGGCCAATGGGGAACAAAAGTGGTTAGAAGTTAAACATGCAAATTTATCTTATTGTCCAAACTCCAAAAGACTGAGATCACTTTAAATATCATCATCGTCCTCTTCCTGTGACCTGTCCCATTCTTAACTACTGAAACATCCTGACTGTAGGTGGTCGGCAGTGATTTAGCTACGGCATGACTCAAATTGCTGAGATTAATGAAACGTCTAACAGACCTTCAACTTCTGATAACTCTGTGGGCGGTGCAACGCTTTATTTCTGAACGCTTGCCAAAACTGGAGGTCGTGAACGCCAAATTTCATTCTGATTTGTGAAGCCAAAAAACGTCAATTTTGTGTGTCACATAGCTCCAGTGATACCTGTGGCAGGCATGAAGGACACACATATTTTCCTAAACTCGCACAAACTTACATAGCTTACATTAAAAAGTTTGAAACTAGCACCGCTAGTGTAATCTTAGCCAGCTAGCGCCCTCTCCGCGGTTTACCGTACCGTAAGTTATAACAAGGAATATTTTAAAAAGAAAGTATAGTGCTTGTGTTGATAGCACTTGTCAAATATGTTGCTGAGTTTTACACTTTAGTACAGTTTAAACACAAAAGTTTTCCAAAACTTTAATAGAAGTAAGTTTTCAGGCTAGCAGCTAACTTAATTTTAGCCTTGGACACTCCCTACTCAACTGTCTAGAAAGAGATTAAATGCCAACAACACAGGATTTAAAAAAATATATACTAACCGGCTGCCGTGCGACATCCGAAGAAGCCATAGTTTAACCGTAAACAGATTAAAAAATAATTCAACAAAACTAGAAAAAAGACCGACTTCTTTCTTTAAGAATGTCGCTCAGTACCGCCCTACTACTGTCGACAACTGGACAGACGAGACCATTAAAAACAATGTAGGAATGGGGCGATTTCTACATTTGAGTTATAGCTGCATTTATAAAAATTAGAGCAACTGTCGGGAAACTTAAATATTTAAATATTTTACAGCATATTACGTGGTAAAAAATAAGAAAGTGCAGAAAAGCAACAAAAATAAATTGTATTAATAAAATCGCCACCCCTTTTTTTTATAATGGTACAGCACAATTTAATTTTCCCACTGTTTACTTTGCGGACTGTCAGAAAAATTCTTAATTCAACTACACAACTTTCCCCATAGATATATGTCTGCAACTGTCCTTGACGTTGTTACATATCGTTCGACAAACCTACAAGACTTTATAAGCATTTTGTAAACTTTTGCTTTTTTTGAAACAAAAGTCAGACCTCTATAACCATTTCTAAAGGGCCAAAAACTCTGCGGTCTATTACTTTAATTGGATTCTATTCTTTGTGAACGAAATATTTTGTACACTACTTTCCTTCGTTTGCATTGTATTTTGATTGTGTCAACTGTAAACACTGTGTGTACATTATATATACGCAGTATACATGATTTTACTAGTCTTTTCGGAAGTCTGTGTTTCCAATGAGCACGGGAACACAACATAATTCTTGCGCCTTGCTTCGGAGTGAGCGCCCCCTATCTCTCGACACTGGTCTTCCCCATGGAGGAGAGGAGGAGGCTAGAGATGAAGATGCTGCTCATCCTCTCGTTAAGTGAACGACCGTGATCATGGGCTCGTTTTGAAACCTTCTTGCGCAGCTAACCCAGTTATCTTTGCGCTCTGAACGACTCAGTTCAGGACGACGATGATTATGGCGTCCCGATGCACAGAGCAAGCCGTGCAGGAGTTCCTGTCGGAGAGAGGAGGGAGGGTCCAACAGATGGAGCTGATCGATCATTTCCTATCGCTTAACGACCAGTCGAAGGAAGGTGTGGATCGTGAGGTGTTGAAAAACATCGTTGACAGCGTCGGTTTCGTGAAGGTGGAAAACGGCGTGAAATTTGTGTGTTTGAACAGTGAAGGCAGTGGGGAGTCGGTGATGCGTACGGACGCAGACAGCCACGATGGTGCGGAGTGCAATGGCAACATCCAAGAGACGCTGGACAACAACTGTGTCAACGGCAATCATAAGGGGGGCGAAGCAGGTGAGGAAGACGGAGCCGATTGTGATTGCATGATTTAACCCACGTGTTTTATCCATGCATTGCTTTCTGGCATGTAACATAAGCTATTTTATCTGTATTTTTGTTTTTGCACTGTCTTCTTGTTTTCTGGTTTTGTTTTACAGTGTCGTTTACTCCATTGAGTAGTGTAGCATAAATAAGCACAAAGTTTGACAGTTGTTTTGCAATCCCATATGTGTGTACTGTTGTTATTTAAATATACTATAATCTAATGTTTAATGAATCCTTTAATTTTGAATCCTTTCATGCCAAAAAAACACAACATTACTAAAATTCAGTGTACTAATGAGACAAAGAACAACAACAGCAGCGGCCTGTTAAATTCTGTAATATATAATCAAAAATCTGCATGAAGCTGAATGAAAATAATACAATAATAATAATTAATGGGTCTACAGGGGTCAATTCTCCACTGGATAATGACAAACAGTCCAATGGCAATAAGCAACCTGCAACGCCATCCCAGAGCAAGACTAGTACGGGGATACCTACACCAGGTGGAGGGGGAGAGGTGAAGCTCAGAGACAGAAGGAGGCGAGAGTCAGCCCCAGTTCTTGCCATGCCAGACCTAGACCAGGCTCACCCTGGAGGGTCTCATAACCAGCAGATAAGAGGGGCACGCAGGGTGTCCAGAGGGACACAGCGGGCCATGCTGACTAGCTGCCTGTCTGAAGACAGTGCACTGGAAGGACTAGAGCCAATAGGAGACATTCAAACACCCAAAGGAAGCCGTAGGAACTTTATAGAGCTGATGATGAGTAGCTCTCCTCAGGTAGGAAGCAGTGCTTTTTTTTTTTTGTCATGAAATATTTGTTGTTGTCCTCTTGGAAAGTGACAATGTGTTAAGAATTTCTAAATTATAGTATTTTGTAATGTGACACACAAAAATCTTAACAAAAACTACAGCTATTGTATGTCCTGTCTTTTGCAGGTACGGAGGTCTCTGCTCAACCGTGGCTCACGCCTCCGGGACTCCGTTAAGAGCGAAGGCGACTCAGCATCACTCCTCTCCTCCACCACTGACGAGGACTGTGCCTCAGTAACCCTGGACCCTCTAGAGCACGAGTGGATGCTGTGCGCCTCAGACGGCCTGTGGGACAGCCTGCAGCCCCTGCTCGCTGTGGAGCCCAGCCTGGTGACCAAGCGAGACTTTGTGACCGGCTTTACCTGCCTCCACTGGGCAGCTAAGCAGGGCAAAGCTGAGCTGCTGTCTCAGCTGCTGGCCTTTGCCAAAGAGAACACGATACCTGTGAATGTGAATGTGAGATCAAGTGCTGGCTACACACCGCTACACCTGGCTGCCATGCATGGACACACCCAGGTGGGTTGTAGGGAGAGTGTCATGTGAAGCAGCACATAATTACCTACACTTTATCTGCCCAAGCTAGATGCATTAGTTGAGAACAAGTTAACTGAACTAGAACACGATGAGAAACAGAAGGAGGTACTGATAATATTTTGCTTTCAATATAATTGTATAAGTAACAATATAAGTAAGAGATTGTAAAATATTAAACATTTAAAGAAGGAAATTTAAAATGAATTGAAATCCTCCCATTTACTCTTGCAGTAAGTTGTTGCAAATTATCTATGAAAGGAAAGCATGAGGAAAAGATGGATTGTGTTGTGTGCAATTTTAAGATCATATTCACAGATACTTAAGATGAATTCTGCACCAATAGGCATGAAATGAGACATTAGCGCCTGATGTTTGTATAACGGTGTGTTTTGATTGACAGGTGGTTCGTGTGTTGCTGTCAGACTGGGATGCAGACCCTGAAGCTCGAGATTACAGTGGGAGGCGAGCCATCCAGTATCTTCCCCCACCGCTGGCCGCTGACCTGCTGCAAGAAGGAGTGGTCACCTCGCCGGGAGCTGAGTCGGACAGCGAGAATAATAACAGCAGCAGCGGTGGAGGCCGGGGCTGGAGATTTACCAAAGTCCTCCAGGGGAACCTGAACCCACTCCGGCTGCTGAACTCACCAACAGAGGCAGCAGAAGAAGGAACAGGGAACGGGAAGAGTAAAGGTGGGATGCAGAGGAAGACGTCCTTGAGCCGACTGAATGCCCGTCTGCACCGAGGACGACACAGAGCCCAGATCATCCACAGCGCCTCCTTCAGAGACACGGGAGAGGTGGGAAGAGGAGAGGAGCTACACAGTAGTCCTCTTCGAACAAGACCGCTGTCTAACCTGTTTGGATAAATCTACAAAACTCTAAACCAGCAATATAGAGCTGTAAACCAGTTCCACGTGTTTTGATTTGTAGCATAGATAACCTTTTATTATCTGACAGGTCAGATATTTTAGTGACGAAACATAATTAGTGCAGATCCTAACATATTTTACAAGAATAACCACAAATTTATGTTTTCTAAAAATCTAGTTTATTTTTGTTCCTGTTGCAGTTATTGTTGGTCACTGAGGGAACGGTATAACCACGTGGAATTTTATTTGCCTTGGCTGACTGTGAATTATTTCAAACTTGATTTTTTTTTTTTTCCTCTATTGAATTTGGACTGCAAGCATCACACTAGGGGTCTTAGGTTAATATGTTACGTTGCAATTATCATACAAAAGCAGCAAGCAGTATTGTAATAAGTTTTCACTTTGAAGCACTTTGGTTTGTTTCCTCATCATTTCTGTTTGCAGAGTAATATATTTACACACTGTATTTAGATGGTGCTGATTGTTTTGGGGACATTCCTGTAATGTGAACAAATATTTTATTTTTTAAAGTTGCAGATTTTAATATACAGACAGTTGTAACCACAGAGTTTTTTATAACAATCAACAGTGTACGGTCACCATGTTTGCACTTGTCACTTTTTAAAAATGGTTCATTTCGGTCCCAGATCATACATGTATTTTAAAATGATAGGCATAACATCTAAAGGGGATCAGATTGCTGCCAATTTAGATGCACAGTCAACTGAATAGCTTAAAGTACAAAGTGGTTGGGGGGGCTTGGTGAGTTATTTCTCTACCATTCACTTTTATTTAAAGGTGTAACCAAAAAGAAAGTAAAAGGATTGGGTAAGAGTTAGGTTCACTAATGGGAACAAATTATTTCCAATTAGTTATATAAAAACACAGATTAGTGACACACCGTTGAACAGTGTGGAAGCACAGGGATCACAAACCTTTTATACATTTTTCTACTGACGATGATGTACCTCAATTTTCTGAAACTGGTCCCCGTGTCTCCTGCTTTCTGTGTGTGCGTGCAAATGTTCAGAGGCTAATGTTCAGACATTGGTCTTGGAATGTCAGTTGTGGCATTGTGCTATCATTTAATTTCTATAATGTGACACAGATCCACTGTTTCATGCAGAATTTGTGCAGGGAAATGCATTCATGAGGTACAGTTCAACCACAGCCACGGAGATCCGGCAGGAACAACTGCATCATATGAAAGCGAGACAGGGTCAATATTGTCCCAGCATATTAGTCTGGCCTTGCATGTACACTCTCATTTCATCATTAATCACCAGCTCCCTTTTCTGTAAGGACTCTAGACCAGATATTTAGTGATTTCTCAAATGGTTTCCCAAATATGCGAACCTTACTTCCTCCTAGATTTCATGAATGTTTCTTTAATATTTTGTAGCGTTTGTACATTTATTATAGGGCTTCGTGTCATTGTATGTTTGACACTTTTGATGTAGAAATTTTGCCATTTTCTCAACCGCATGAGTAGGGGGAATGGAAATGCTGCACACTGTTAATTTTTAGAAAATTAGAAAGAAAACATGTCTTCATTGTAAAATGCTGTGAAGTGATTATGTGGTGTGAAATCATTGTTTATGAGCCACTTTCATCTTTGTATTAATGTCTTATCCATAAATATGAAATAAAGCTGGTTTTATTTGCATTAAGCTAACGTTTCTGTTGTGGACTACGCTGTATTGTCCCATCGATGCAGGCAAACAAATAGAATGAAGGCATGGAGAAATGACACCAGTGGCCAAGGTTTCGGACAAAACTAGAAGCTTTGCAACATTTCCAATGAATACTAATGTCAACGTCCATCAGAAGGGATTTAAACTACAATTGAAGCAAGTCGCTTCATCCGCTGTTCCTGCTGACACCAGCTGATTGTCCTTGCCTGTTGGTGCTGAATAATTGATGATCTGATGTCCCCCGACCACCCACCCACCCCGTGCCAGCTTTGCTCCAGCATTTACAGTTTATTCACAACTTCCTGCCCACAAAGCCCCCCAGATATATTTATATCCAGTTCTCATTTTGCATCTGTTGCCGTGTGGACTCACCTAAAGTCAGCACTGCTTTTGTTGGGATGTAAACTGTAATATTAAATCCATTTTTACAAACGCTTGAAAATCAGGCATATATATTTTTTTATTGGTACCTTAATAAGCATAGGATGACTCGGAAGAGGAGAAATTGTTTTGTTCCGTGTTTCCCTGTTATGCAGCCTGTTTTTGAGAGTGTTAGCCCCAGCATGCCATTGGTTAGAGAGAGTACACAGAGTAGAGGAATTTAATGCTCTAAAGCTCTCATATGTGCGAGGGGGACACGATGCATTTCTCAGTGCCTGAACAGATTACTGCAGCTCCGGCAATCCTCTTGTTGCTCTGATGTCCTTCTGGCACCCTGTCTGTTCTCTGCTTCATGTTTCTCAGATCAAATCAACCATATAAAAGCTGGATTACATGTAAACAGTGACGATGCATCGCACAATATGTTTCATATATAAAATTTAATCCTCTTAACCCAGCTCCTTTGACGATTCTCTTATCTCTGGGGTTTCCTTGATCTAGAAGTCAAAAAAGGATTTATAGAGGTCAGAAGTGATGTGCTTTTTTTCTGCAGCCGTAGAATCCAGAATTGCCTTAGGCAGACTATCTATCAGACGAGTGCTGATCAGGATAGGATAGAGAGCCTTTTTGACTGCAGATACTGACCTACATGCACAGTGAAGGGAGTAATGCCTATTATGCAAATTCCTCTGCCATCTTTTCAGGGGAACTGTGCCAATGTTTTAGCCTGGGGCCTCCACTGTTGGACCAATCCAAGTCCAGTCCATCTTTATCTCACACAGTTACCACAGGGATGATGGCTTTCAGACAAATACTAATGAGTCACAGACGGTGCCAAATAGATATCAAGTAAGTAACAACTATGCGCTGTCATCTGGGTGCTGTTTGTCTTGTGGCATGAATAAGAAAAGTATTAAAGGTAGAATTTTGTATTTGTCTTACAGTGAATCCCATTTAGTGAGATTGATCAACTTTTTTTTAAAACAGGTTTCAGTGATTGATCCATTGAATAGTAGACTCCTTAGAGAAACTGACATTACTAAGAATAAACTGTCAAAGAAAATCCTCAAGTCATTTGCTTGCTTTACCTAAATAAAGATTGTTTGGTTTATGAAATCTCTCTCCAAAGTCTGCATTTGAGTACTGCAACCTGCAAACCTTGACAGTTGTGTCAGCACATTACAACTTAGCAAAGAACCTATTTTAAATTCTTTAGGTACCATAATTTGTTCCCATTCCTTTAGCTGAGTCTCTGCCAAAGATAAGTTATTTTTGCACCAACAAGGTGATTCCCAAAGAGCTATTAGTCAAAAACTTGGCATGTCTCAGCACGGTGTGCAGTGTACCATTAAAAATAAAAAACTGAGGAAACTGGAAACACAGAGGACAAAAGAAGAAGTGTCAGATCTAAAAACTTTCTACAGCAGATGAACACTTTCTTAAAGTCATGACCTTAAGAAATAGAAAAAAAAATCCAGCAAAGACCTGAGGGCTTTTCAGCTGATCCATTTACTGTTCACTGAAGTCTCATCAGAAATGATCTCAGTGGAAGGGTGGCTTTTTTTGGGGGGGGGGGCTGGAGTATCCAGATATAACATGCAAACACTGCACAGAAAGGCCCCAGATTGGGTGATTTGTGACAAAAGCACGAGTGAAAGAGAAGGTTTCAAGATGTTAAAATTTTCACTGGGAGTGGCCAGTATAAAGAGAATTAGTAAAATGAGTACATCATAGGGACAGCTCAAGTTGAGTGGTTTGGCGACAAAGTTATAGAGGCAAGGCTGAGACGTGTGCAGAGGAGGGATGGTGGATATACTGGACAAATGGTGTTGAATATGGAGCTGCCAGGCAGGAAGGAAAGAGGAAGACCAGGGAGAAAATAAATGGATGTAGTGAAGGAGGACATGCATAGGGTTGGTGTGAAAAAGAAGACAATTGCTATGAATGTGGTTGTTAAACTGAATTAAAAACAGAAACTAAACTCAAAATAATCAAATTTTCCCCATTTCCTCGCACACATTGATCCATGTGGTGTCGCTGTAAGCGCTGGTATAGGCTTCTTTACAAGGTCGGAGTTCGTTGCATGCGGAAGTACCGTGTAGTTCGTTTTATGGATGTATGACAAATTGTCTTCTCTGTAGTGTATGGCTTGTCTTAAATCAGTACAATACGCTTGCTGTGTTTTTACCTGAGGTTAACTAATTTTTGGTAGGTTGTGGTTAGTCTGTAATCTTCTTTAAGAGCTGACGTTAGCATATCGTTGATTAGAAGCACTGGGACATTGTTTAAAAACGGTGAAGTTATAGGACTCTTGAAGCTAACTTTAACGTTAGCGGCTGATAGTAATCGGAACAGTTTACATGTAATAGAGTTAAATTAATCACGTCAACCAGAGTGTTATTTACGTAATTTCGCTGCCCACTAGTTTGCCGTCCTTCGGGATCTAGCTAAAATTTAGCCTCAGCGTTTAGCTAATGTCACATTGACGCTTACATTGCATTGCATTTAGACAGACAGCTTTTCACCAGCTGGAAATGTTTAGCTGTGCGTTAAAATCAGTGCCTCAGCCAGCCGTATGCTGATTGAGCTTTAATGCACAGGAGCTGGTAAGCCGGGTAGCATTATGAAGTTTTGATGTGACGAAGCGCTGTATGCGTTAACATGGCGATTGTTATGTAGTTTTTGAGGACTTGCCACCCTGCTGTATAACAAACCAAGTCTAAAGCCTAATTATAGCAAGTGTTGTAATATTAGAAGATGTCGTTATTTTTAGAAAACGTTTTTGAATTGTTTGGAGCGAGGCCTGTGTTTTAGCCGATCATCAGGGCAGTTTGAGTTTGGTGCTGGACGGCTACTCATAAGAAAGAAAAGCACATGCGCAGTTTAACTTGTTACCTTGGATTTTCTGCACCTCATTTGTATTTTCAGAGCATTAAAACACTACTACCCCCCTTTTTTTGTTCCACCCCGCTGCAGCTTCGCTGTCTCTCTGCAACAATGACCACCATTGTCCATGATACTACAGAGGCAGTGTGCCTCTCTGCTGGGTACAACCTGTACCTCAAGCCTATTGCCAAAATGACCATCAGCGTGGCTTTGCCCCAGCTCAAGCTGCCAGGCAAAAGCATCTCCAACTGGGAGGTAATGGAGAGGGTGAAGGCCATGGTGGCTCCGGAGCAGTTTTCAGCCCTGCGAATCTCCAAGAGCACAATGGACTTCATCCGCTTTGAGGGTGAGGTAGAAAACAAGACAGTAGTCAAGAGCCTGTTGGGTCGTTTGGATAGCAAGAGCATCAAACTCAGTGGCTTTACTGATGTACTGAAGGTAAGGCTAAACAAATGTAGAGCATTTTGTGCTTTGCTTGCAGCATTTTAAGTATTGAAGTTTGTTATTACTACTTAAATGAACTGAATGTTTATAACTCTTTGTCTACATACAATACTGTACAAATGTGAGAATAAGGGTGGATATTTAAAGCTCAAAGAAATTACTTAGAAAACAAATAGCTCTCCAAAGGCAAGGCAGCAGGTTGTAAATATTATAACCTTATTTAATATAGATTCATTGCAGGTTGAATGAGATTGCATTAATAAACTGACAACAGAGTGTATATAACTCCATCTCATCCTTTAGGTTCGTGCAGTAGAAAATAAAGTGGACTTCCCGACGCGCCACGACTGGGACTCCTTTTTCCGTGATGCTAAGGACATGAATGAGACGCTGCCAGGTGAGAGGCCCGACACCATCCACCTAGAAGGACTTCCTTGCCGCTGGTTCAGTCAGAAGGACAGCCAGTACCCAGATCGGCCCTCAGAAGAAGTCCTCATTGCAGTTTTCCAGACATTTGGCAAGGTGATTCATGTTTGTATTTCTGTATAGCAGTATAGCTAAAAGGAAATTAAGCTTATTTTTTATTTTCACATTTTCAATTCACGATCAAAAATTTGATTTTAGCAGTGTCCAACTAGGCAACAAGTAACTAAGTTAAGCCAAAAATAACATTTGATTATTGATTTTTTTTTTTCTTTTTCTTTTTTCCCCCAGGTGCGAAATGTCGACATCCCCATGCTGGACCCATATAGGGAGGAGATGATGGGCAAGAACTTCAGCACATTCAGCTTTGGGGGCCATCTGAACTTTGAGGCGTATGTCCAGTATCAGGAATACTGTGGCTTCACAAAAGCCATGGACACACTGCGCGGCATGAAACTGATGCTGAAAGGAGATGATGGAAAAGCAGTAGCCTGCAACATCAAGGTACTGCAAAATAGAGTAGCTACAAAGCTCTGCCTGCACATATTAAGGCCTTCTTAATTGGTTAACAGTTTATTCCAGTACTTTTTATTCCATCTCCTAAAATTCTGTGGTTTGATTTATGTTCACTCAATGGTACAGAAATGTATCGGTATAAACTTTAAAAGGCAGGGTATGAGAAACCTGGAGTTAACTTATTAAGTGTATTGTTGCACTCCCATTCAAATGTGGTTATGCTAAGCAGGCTGAGTACATCTAACAGGCTTCCGAAAACCACACAACATTCTGAAGTTCATTTCATGAACATACACAAACTCATTCATTTATTAGTAATATGCAGACCCTCCTTTTCCCATCAAGCTATCAGTTAGTATCACTTAGCCCTTATTTATTTGAAACCCCTGTGTTGACACAGCAATAGACCATAGATGTTATATTTCTACTTCTTAAATGATGAAGAGCTTAAATGACTATTCCTGACTTTCAATGGTTATAAAATTGTATATCACAGTATTATAAACCACTCTGAAATGTGTGACACACTTGATAGCCCTTAAGCTCACCCGAGTCGTTTCCAGTCTAATGTTGTTGGATTATTTCATTTTGCCTTAGCCACTATCCCCCACCTGTATAGTTGTGCAACACATAATTGATCTAAATTACTGCTAAAGACTGAATAAACATTTACATATATTCATTTGTGTGTGTGTGTGTGTGTGTGGAGAGGCAGGAGTGGATTGTGACTGCTATTATGATAATGCTGAAGTGTCTAACTTAACCAGAATTACAAAGCAGCTTTAAGGCTATTTAGTTTAAGGGTAAAAAAAAAATGCATTCTCATTGTGTCTAAGGCAGTGAAGGTAAGGAGAGTCAGATCTCCTTTGCATAAACAACCACTACATGAGAGTTAACTGAAGGCTCAGTGTTTGGCTAATTAGATACAAAAGGATGTTTTGACTATGAACCTTCATATGTGCATTTGTTTTTCTCAGGTGACCTTTGACACAAGCAAGCACCTTGGCGATACTTCTGTGAAGAAGAGAAGCTTAGAGAGGCTGAAGTTACAGGAGCTGGAGAGGCAGAGAGAGGAGCAGAAACAACGGGAGAAGGAAGAGGAGGAGCGACGTAAGGAGGAAGAGAGGTACGATGGAAGGCAAAGTAGGGACAAGAACTCCAGGGGAAAAGAAACTGTATCAGGGTAAGATGCAGGAATCTGCATCTACCCTGATACAGTCTACCCTTAAAATGATGAGCTGTTTCAAAAGTTAAACAGAGAAAGAATATCCTCAAAATATTGAGTTGGTGACTTCGGAAGTAACAACTTTTCCATCCATTTTCTTTTGCTTAATCTTTGATAAGATAGTTAATAATACGTATATTCACAGAATGGATTTGAACACATTTTCAGGAAACAGAGGGAACTGGAAGAGGAGGAGAAGGAGAGGAAGAAGGAGGAAAGATTACGGAAGCGAGAACAGAAGTTGCGAGAGAGGGAGGAGCGGCGGAATCTGAAGAAGATGAGGCGTCAACAGGAGGAGGAGCAGAAGAAACTGCAGATGAAGATTGCCTTGGAGGAGAGGAGGCTGCTGCTGGCGCAACGCAACTTGGAATCGATACGGCTCATTGCTGAGCTGCTGGCCAGAGCTAAGGTATTAATTTACACAATGCAACATTATACGCATCTGAATGAGTACTCTACAGTTTCTGACAATGGTCATTTTAATAAAATGTGTGAGTATGTTGTGTTGTGCTTTAATGTTGAACCCCTGCAGCTTAATCAGTATTTAACCCTTCTGCAGTGTGAACAGCTTAACTTAGAATTTCTGTCCTCATATAGGTATTAATATTGGAGTTCATCTTTAAAGTGGAACTATCTTGTTTTCCATTTTTTTCTGTCATATATGCATGATTATTATATGTTATACAACCCACCCACCAGTTGATCAGAAAGAGTTGGCGTACGTGGTTACGTGTATTTGACGTCACGTCTCCAGCCCAGTTTTGTTTTGTCCTTTGTACCGCTTCAGATCACTCCAAGAGTGTTTCCTGAGTGTAATGTTTAGTCTGCACATGGTCTTTTTTTTTTTTTTTTTTTGAAAATAGCATAGGTTCTCTATGCTGTTCTTGAGTCTGACTTCCTGCTCTCCTTACCCGCTGTGCAGCTTAATGTGGTTTCCATTTAAAAAAAAGAAAAGGAAAAAAGACCTGGTGCCATTTCAAGGAACACAGAGTGCCACTGCATGCTGTGGTTTCTAGTGGAATTGCAAACACTGTCCCAGCATTAAAGTGGTGGTGAAATTAATGCGAGAGGAGCCGAAGCATCTTGTTTCAGACAGAGGATGAACTGAGGGGCTGCACAAAGCTTGAGAATCAGGTGGGGGTTATTTTGAAAAGCGTAGTTACTGTTGCCCAAGAATTAAAAAGTGGACATATCAGCATAACATACACACACACACATACATACACACACACACACACACACACGTAATTTTTTTTTTTTTTTAGGTCCTGTGTTGGATTTCTGAGATGAGAAGTTTAATATATAGAGCACTACAAGTTCCCAGCCAATAATAAGCAGGGCAGATAACCCTTCAAAAAAGAAAACCACAACATGTTCTTTTTAAGGTTTTTGTACATATCAGAAAAGCATTTTAGGACCTCATGTGTGGCTTTGGTACCTTGGGACAGAACCAGAAAAATATTTTGATGACTGTTGTTTCTAATTTGGATTTCTTTTTAATAACCATGGTGCTTGAAATACATGTTGGGACTTGCACAATATGACTAGTGGCAAAGTTTCACCCTGGTGATACTTTCCCCATCCTTTTTGCATTCTCTTATCTTTGTCCATTGTGTTCTCTTCACCAGGCACTGAAACAGGAGCAGCAGAGGAAAGAAAGGGCTAAGCGCGAGGAGCAGGAGAGAAAGGAGAAGATTCGACAGGAGGAGGAGTTGGCCCGTCTTCAGCAGTTGGAGGTGTCGACGCAGAGCAGGAGGAAGAGCTGCGGAGGGTGGAGGTGGAGAAAGAGCGAGCACTGGAGCTCCAGCGGAGAGAGAAGGAGCTGAGGGAGCGACTGCTTTCCAACTTGTTGAAGAACAGTGGCAAAACTACAGGACCTGCAGGCATGCAGACCAGGGTGGCCCTGGAGTGACTGAGGATGCCTGTAATCCAGACGATGTGATACTAGGGGTCCTGGAGTGGGGTGAATGGCTTGAAGGCAGCTGAAAGCAGGAAAAGGCCAGATGGCCAGATCTAGTGCACACTCCCAAGTTTTGGGAAAGACTGAAACAATCGAAGAGAGGAGAGGAGGGGAGGACAGAAAAATGGACCGGGAGGGAAGGAGGGAAGAGGTGTTTAGCAGCAAGCGCAGCAGGGAACGAGCAAGGGACCGCTCGCACAGAGAAAGGAGCTCGCACAGCCGGGGAAGGAGGCGCCGCTCACACAGCAGGAGGAGAAAGAGAGAGGGGCTGCCAGCCACCGAAGGAGGAGCTACAGTCATCATAGGGACAGGAGGAGATGTAGCCACAGCCACTGCAGCAGGAGCACGAGCTCCAGCAGAGGGACAGAGGAGTTGGAGCAGCAGTGGGAGGAGTGTTACAGCAGAGGGAGGAGCCACAGGCGGCGTCATCGCAGAGCCAGCGCCAGGAGCAGTGAGAGACGGAGCAGGGACCGGAGGAGTCACAGTCATTACAGTCGAAGATACAGGAGACACAGTAACAACAGGGATAGGAGCCACTCCAGACGGCGATGAACTCATGGACGATAGTAATCATTTCATTGATTTGTAGTGACCATTTCTGGATTTGCATTTCAAATTCAGCAAGTTCAGATGATTAGATATTTTTGGTTCTGCGGTTAGGTGAAGTACTCCCAGCTCTTGCAAACTGCATCTGCAGGTTAACTATTTACGTTGTTGCAGTTGACTTTTACCCATTTAATTTCTTCTCCCATACAGGTCTTGTTTTTTAGATTGATGCTGCTGACAACTTAAATTTTCACCAGAATTAGTGTAGTATGTTAACACAGAAGTTTGTGATTCAAAATATAAAATTTACTACCCCCCCCCTTCCAGGAAAATAATTTCTATGTGATATAAAGTGTATAAACCTGAATGAAGTACACTAAAACATATTTCTAAAAAAAAAAAAAAAAAGAGCCTGAGTTTTAAAGCTTTCTTTTATTAGAAGAAGAAAAGAGTGACTGAACAAATTCAAGTTAAAGGGTAATCCTGGTTGACAGGTTGTGAGAAACACCAGTCTGATCTTGCATTAAAACATAGAAGCTCTTCAGTTTGTCCATGTCTGTGAAGAACCAGTGAGTTACAGAAAGTTCAGACATGTTCATTAGTCTTTGTCCAGATTTGTAGCCTGATTTTAGAAAATAAGACACAGGATTCTATATGCAGTTAGCATAAGGTTTGTTCTAACAAGCACTTGCAGTAGGTGCAGAAAACTTTAAAAGTGACTACTGGGCCACAACAAACGCCTGCTGCTCCATTACAAAAAAAAAAAAAAATCCATAAACTATGTGACACGTATCTCTGTTTTAAGACCGTAGGGCACAATGACTGGTTTTAATCATAGGTTTTTCTTTAGATAATGCTTGAGTATTAGGCTTTTTTGCGTATAAAAGTTCACAGAAACAACAAACAGTAATGGAGTCTGTAGACCTTGAATAACAGCAGCATCTGTGGTGATCATAGTTTTAGTTGAATTATTTTTGTGTACAATCCAAAGACCGTTTTTCATTTGGATGTTGTTGAATAAAGTGATTTGATTTGTTTGAAGGCTTATTGATGTATTGGAACCAACTCTGCAAGTGGTGTACTTCCTCTTTGCTCGGTCAAATGTAGCTCTAGAGTGCAAGTGATTGATTTGAGGTTTGTTTAGTTTCTTCAAGCC
The DNA here is from genome assembly GCA_024447675.2 of Pterophyllum scalare. NCBI lineage: Eukaryota > Metazoa > Chordata > Actinopteri > Cichliformes > Cichlidae > Pterophyllum > Pterophyllum scalare. The sequence continues at coordinate 82,409 of JAMQGT020005337.1, forward strand.
TTCTAAATTCTTTGACAAAGCAGTTTCTGGGATTCAAGTCAAAGCAGCACATGGTGGTAGTGAAAATGAGATGCTAGGATGTTTCTCTTGCTTTTACAGACACGTTGTAGTGACGAGTCCATTTCTTTAACCTTACTAGTTACTGTACAGACTGTTGACTTTTATTTGCTCAGAGGGAAACCATTCGAGTTTTGCCGACACTTCTACCTTGACTTTGTGTCAAAGCCCATTTGTTCTGTATGTGCTCATGATCCACTAGAGCATGTCTTGCATACATTGCAAGTTGTTTAAAATAAAAATTCAAGCTGAGAACTTTGTGGTGGTAGTGTTTTTATTTGTTTGAGATGAAAAGAGATGAACAGTTTTCTTGCTATGAGTCTTTAAAATGGAAGGGGTTACATTAATTAAATTGGCTAGAGTACTGACAGGGACTAGAAAGAGAGAGCATATTTCTCCCATATATAAAGCGCCTTGAGGTGACTGTTGTGATTTGGGCTATATAAATAAAATTGAATTGAATTGATGGTCTTCTTATTTGTCCCACTCTTACTAAAATGTGTTTTTTTTTGTTGTTGTTTTTCAAAGTGCAAATTTTCACTCAGTCAACTCAATCGGTACATTCTGTTCATACACTGCCGCTAATGACCTTTGTGGCTATCTGGAGGAGCAATCTGGTTAAGCATGAGGAGGAGGAAAATTTTTTATTTTTTTTACAAAAATCAAAACATAGTTCTGGCCCTTTAAAGGGGTCTGGTACAGGACTAAGCTGAAGTAAGATAACAGTAATATGAACTACCTGCTCAAACAGCTTAAATCTATAATCACAGTTATGGGCCCAAAAGGTCAACTAAGCTAAGCTGTAATAATAAAAGATACAAAGTAACAAAACTAACCAAAATCTGATCTAACAGAAGATGAAGGGGAGCTTAAATACTGGCTGATCAGAACACATTAAGTAGAAAAATTAACTAAATATGCTACAATTAGATCTAATATATATTTAAAATGCTAAATAAGAGTTTAATACATGAAATCAAAGATTGTGTCAGTTTGTGTATTTGCGATGTGTATTACGAACCGATATACATATGATAATGTGTTAATGGTTGGAGCATGGGGTTACTGACTGGTTGTGGCTGCATGTGTGGACATTTACCTTGAGTCTCAGTAAGATTAAGGCTCTGTATGGATTTTAGCAAGTTAAAGAAAAGGCAGATCACCCAACACTACAGGAAAAGGTCACACTTCTGCAACTGAGTCATTAACATCCCTATATACAAAAGCACCTCTAACCTCAGCAGAAGAATGAGGCAGAAAACCCATTTCTACAGGCAGCTGCAGTTCTCTCAAAGGTAATGAGGAGTTTCCCAATGTCATCAGTTAAATTTTGTAACTTAGGCTCGTTAGACTTTTTTTGACTGACCTGTGGCAATACTGACTCTGAAGTTATCTTCTGGTGGAGGTATAACTTGAGCCTGACAGTGATTAACCCAGATCAGGAGCTTCCTGCGGTTCTGGATCAGCTGAAGTGGGCTTTGGGGAGAACAATTCTGTGCTTTCATCTGTAAGAACTGAAACTGTTGCAGAGCCTTAAAAACAATGTTCTTGTCATAGACTCTTGTTTCAGTTTTACATCCTGCTTTGCCATGAAGGCCTGCATGATCACAGCCAGTTCCTTCAGCGTTGGCTAATATCAGATTGCATGTCAGAAATAGCATTAAAAGTAGAAAAATGATGGTAATAAAAAGAAAGCAGTTGGTTGATTCCTGCACTGCCACCATGTGTGAGACATGAAGACAGTAGTTTTTGGAAGAGTAGGCTTTATTTCTCCCCAAATACAACAAATAGTTTAGCCAAAGTCAAAATATAGTTCTAAGCCCTTAAAAGAGATTATCTAATCTCAATCTGTAATGAAAACAAAAGATACAACAAAACAAGGCAAAAATTTGATCTAACAAGGTGCTTTAAAACTGAATGATCAGATCACTTTTTGCACTCAGGGGAACAAACACCAATAAACTATCTAATAACAAAGAAACAAAAACAACAGATAGTTTTAAGAATTGCCTTTATTGACCAATCATCAAATCCAAAATAATGAAATACCTAACTCAGGAAGAAAGAAAATCAGCAACATATTTAAAATATATGACTCCAGTTATCCTCCCCACACCCCATGACACTTGGTATGTCCCAATTAGTACTCCTTGTATTTAATAGGGCTGCATTGCCGTAGAGGAAGTTTGTTTTGTACCAGCAGACTTGACCAGACAACAGGTTCCACCACAGCACTGGTAAAAAGGCAATTATTAGAATTTGTAATGAAGAACTTTAACGTAACTTTAGCTAAATATGTGCACTGCAGCTAGAAGTAATGCATTACAGTAAATGCTTAAAAAGTATGACAAAAGATTGTGTGACTTATGTTTGTGTGTAATTGTAGTGTGTATCAAAAACTAAGAAGGCTCAACTATGTGGTGTGAAGTGTTGGTGACTGCAAGTGTGGTCATAAGACCCAATTTATGTTCAAACTTATTAATGTATAATAAGAAACATGAGGTGACACAGTAGTACTGTAGTATGAATGTATAAGTAGGAATGTTTAATCTTATTTCCTCGAAGGGTTGTGCTGTCCTGCACTGTTGGATCCGATTCCAGGGTCATGAAAACTTTGTAGAAAAAGGTTCTGGTATGAGAATGCAGTGGCTGAGTGATAATGAACAAGGCAGCACTATTTTCACAGAGTTGTTTTTGTCTGGCAGACTGAGCCCATGCTCTAATCTGGGTTATCTGGCTGTAATCAGCTTAGCCCACTGCTACACTCTCTGCTGCTACTGGGTGGGCACATTTGTATAGTTTTTAGGCTGCCTCATTTCTTTCTGCCATTCATGCAAACTTCTTACAGATGTAAGAGCTGAGCGAAAGTGACTTTTTGTTTTTTTTGCATGGAAGACTGACCTGTGGCGATGGCTGAAAGTAAGACTGGTTTGACTGAGGTGTCACCTGCTGCAGACACGTACCCCAAAAAACTACTGGAGTATATCGAAGGCTTCCTCATCTCCAAGGTAACATACACATATAATAGCTGTATATAGTTTAGTGTATATAGATCTTGCCTTCATTTCTAGCTTTAGCCAATTGCATTGTAAACTAGACATTTCAGTGGTGTATGAACTAATTTGTGTAACACAATTTTCAGCTTGACGATCAGTAGATGTGTGTAAATGTATAGGCTTTCGTCAACTATCACATACACTGAAAAGATGCTACATGCTGAGAAATATTTAAGAAACAATTTAAGGGTGCATGTACTCTCTGCTTTAAATACTTCCATTTGATGTAATGGAAGACACAAGATCAGCAAATTTGTTTGTTGCTTCAAAGCAGCAAGTACATGCTCTGGTTCCACCCACTCACTGGGTTCTGATGTTGCATTGCTCCTGCAGGGCTACTTAGCAGCTCTGAGGGGAAACAGCCAGAGGAACAACTTTCCTCTATTAATCTGTATAGATTAATATAATCTGTATTTCTGAAAAGTTTATTAATGTTATACAAGTCAAATTCTAGTCTATCTCAATTATCCCCATTTTGTCTCTGCTCACTGATCTAGACACTGTTCACATCCTGCGAGCTGGGTGTGTTTGATGTCTTGTTGGGTTCAGAGCGCCCCCTGTCTGCAGAAGAGATCAGTAAGGCTGTGGGTGCTAGTCTGGATGGCACAGAGAGGCTTCTGGCTGCCTGCACTGGCCTGCAGCTGCTCATCAGACACCAAGACAATGGGCAAGGTCAGCCTACAAGTCAATATAGCTTAAGTGAATTGTGTAGCAGTAATTTAAAAGTTCAAACTTAAGTGCCAATGTGAAAAAATGAATTTGTAATCCATTTTACTTGACTTTATTCCATTTATTGGCTTTTATTTATCTACTTGACATCCACTTCACTATCAGCTGCTGCACTCCCTACCTGCACACCTCTTCATGTCTCTCCCCCCTCCCCACGCCCCAGCTAAATTTCACACATGCAGTAAAAGGTTGCAGTCATCTATTCTTCCACACGCCTATTTCAGTGTCTTACAGTAACGCAGAGCAGGCCAAGCTCTACCTCACTCGCTCCAGTCCTCTCTCCCTCTACCAGTCCATCAATTACCATTCCAGAACCATCTACCTCTGCTGGCACTATCTGACTGATGCCGTCAGGTCAGTACACTGAGCATCATATCGCGGTTTAACCAACATTCAGGTTGAGAACTGAATCTTGTTATCAAAACATTTAATTCTAATTAGATTTTTCTCAACACTTGACAGAGCACTTGGCATGCACTTTGTGATATTTGTAGCTCATTAGATAATTACCTTAGCTTAGTTTTGCTATGATTACAGCTGTGAGATTTCTCCGTGGGGGGGGGTCTCGTAAAATCTAAGCTTTACAGTGTTATAAAATTCAACAGTTCCTGCCACATTTGCCCTGAAATACTCTTGGTGGTAAATGAAAAACAAAGCATTTTCTTTGAAGATTTTTAATGACCTGTAAACTGAGATGCTGGAGTCCACTAGTAAGGTGCAGCCAGGGTCATAATGTTGGTGCCTAAAAACTTCAGCATGTCTTCAAGTTTAATTTTTGTATGACTGAAGACGGAAGGAAATCACATACTGGTGGGCAGCAATGGGCTGTGAGAACTGCAGATTTGATCTATGGGCTAATGTGGCTTAGTCTGAATTTCCTGTCTGAACAGTGTCTTAAAGTAGACTTGATTCTCATCCCTGTCTGAAGGTGAAGATCTAGCAGATCTCATCTGTGACTGGATTAACTGTGGCTGACGGGCATCCCTCTAAAACACTATTGGGGCTATCAGTGAAAAATGCCTTGATCTAAATGACTAATCCAATCTGGTGGGAGCCTGTGATGGAAATGTGCCACTTTCTAAATTAGAATATCTTCTGAATGGACTGTAATGCACTCATGTGGTGAAAAATTAAAAGTAACATGCAGCCATACAATTGCATATGTTCTCATAAAAAATTCTCTCTTCCCAGAGAGGGAAGAAACCAGTATGAAAAGGCTTTTGGAGTCAGCTCTGGAGACCTGTTTGAAGCCATCTACAGGTGAGAAGCAGTCTTTGTGGTAAACAGACACCCACGCAGAGATGAAACACACATTGTTGCTCATTTGCATTCCATCCTGGTCTTTCCATCTTAAGCCTGTCTGTCACTGTTTTCTCTTCTCTCCCAAAAAACTGTCTGGAATTCATTAGAAGGCAGGGCTTGTGAGGGAGAGAGCACGACAGGGGGTGTGTGGACAGGCAGTGATGTGAGGAAGCCTGGGGCAAAGAATGCAACCACTATTGTCCTTTAGGTCTGGTGTTTATAGTATCTAGTGCCCAGTTTTAATGCTCCACTGATCTGCTGGTCAGCTGTGCTCAGGGGTCACACGCAATAAAATTCGCTTTGTTTGCTAATAGATTTTGATCAGTCTTCCTGAGGCTATGCACTGCAAATCACTAGCAGAACCCAAAGAACAGTGTAATGAACCTTTCTGCATCTTTATGGCATGATTTATAAACCCACTGCACTCTAATGGGCTGTTTTCAATAGGAACAATTGAAATGCACCAAAGTAAAGGTGTAGTGTGGTAAACCTGAGCACACACTAAACAGTAAATGGGTACCCTGATAAGCTTGTGAATAAATTCTTGTCTTTCTGTAATTGAAATTTTCAATCCCTGTTAAATCTTGAAAATGCAGCTGATATAACTAAATATGCCACATTAACAAAGATGTATGTAAAATGAGATTTAACTGATTCTGGATACAATACACCTTTGTGCTGATGGTTTTGCAGTTAGGTGTTAATTGCCTGTAAATGAAAATACCCTACATGAGATTTTCTGCACCTGTGCACAATTGATTTAATATAGAGAGGCGGTTGTTTGTCCCTGCTGATTTCCCCTTGTGAATACTGTGGATGAATTAGCAAATGGGAAACAACCACTGAAGTTAGTGCATTCTTGGAGTGCTGCAGCAGGATGAGTCAGACTCCTGCTTACTCATCACCATTTAACCAGTCATGTACAGCACCTGAATAATTTACATCCAAGTCCCATCCAGAGCTTATACTTGAGTTGAGATCTGGAAAACGACCAGGTGTAGCTCTAGAGATTTTACACTAAAAGTGAGTGTTTAGCAGTTTTATTTTTACTCAAATAGGGTTGTGACTTCACAGCTGACAAAGACTTGTCAAAGTGAGGCTCCCACATAAATGGGAACAATCAGTTTCCAGAAATTGACAAATCTGTTTTGCTCAATGCTTCAACTTCGTTATTTCCTAACTTATGTAAATGGACTGGTTCTTGTATAGCACTTTTCTACTCCCCTCTGAGCAATAAAAGGGCTTTATCATCCACCCATTCATACAAGCACTTCCTTCTATGGCTAAGTGCTTTCTACCTAACATTCATACACCAACAGTTGCATCAGAGCAACTTGGGGGTTCAGTATCTTGCCCAAGGATACTTTGGCATCCAGACAGGAATCAAACCACTAACCTTCCAATTAGTAGGGCTGAACTACAGCCACCCTGTATGTTTATAGTCCTTACTTAGATAAGACAACAGTTTAAAATCTTAGTTACTTGGAATGCTCAGATCAGTTGGTTGTCTGTGGTTCCAAACATGCATGCTAGCAGGAGGTTGCAGTGTTCACTGACAAACTAGGCAACACCAAAACTTGGTTGAAGGGTTCTGTTTTTACTTATTGGCCATTATAAATGCTCTATGGACCCCATTGTACATATTGGAGCCTGAATATAGCAGTTTGCTGAAACACTTCTGAGATCAGCATGGGCTCTGGCTTCCCACAGTCCAAAGACATGCATGTTGGAGTAACTAATTTTAAATTGGCCATATGTTTGAATGCAAGTGGATGTTCTGCAATAGACTGGCAACCTGTCCTAACATCTGGAGTAGGCTCCAGTGATGTCTGTTTTCATCTCTGAAAATGACCTTTGGCACATACACACAAACTCTGGGCAACCCTGATTCAGACTTAATGTGACAATCTGAAGTTGGTTTGGTAGAATTTGGCTCTATATATAAATGAGTTGTATAGATACTATAACCTTACATGAAATGGGGTTAAACTGCAGATACTACATTCAAAAGTAGCCATTTCTCTGGAGAAATATACCATCAGCTGTAGTGGGTATATTAACAATCTCTTACCTCCAGTATAATGGAACACAGCTCACTGTCTCCTATTGGCTGTCTGCACAGGAATACATCACAATAGCTTGTATGAAAACATGACACCACTCAAAGAGAATCATAATTTAAACATGCCTGCTCAAACTGTCCTATTACTGCCAAGGGGATGGGGAGACCAAAGCAACAGCCATTAACTATGACTCTGGCAAGTACAGATATGACAGACTGGCGGGGATGTTGACAATATAAGACATCTGTATGCAGAAGGACAGATCATGAGCTAAAAGTTATAATTCTAATGATGTGGACAAGGACAGAAAACTAGGCTAACTGCATTTTATTCAGAACAGGAGATGGGATGAGTTTAAATGTGTTCTTGATGAAAGGACTGAAGATGTCATTAAGGGCATTCAATATTCTATACCAAAAATATTTTCAAATTGAAGCTGACAGTCTGTTTGGCCTCACAGTCATTTCATCTTTTCACATCCAATGCAAGTCAGTCTGAAGCCAACAATGATTCACTTTCAAAGTTCCCCTTGAGGTCATTGTGTCATCTGGAGTTGGTTTGTGCATTAGATGAAAATAGATTTTACTACCCTGAAGTTTGGGTACATTTTTACTGTTACAAACTGGAAGATGTTTGTCTGCGCATCACCCTCATGGCAGGGTGGAGTGCTGGTTGATGTGGAGATTCCTCAGAGCAGCAACAACCACAGGCTTTTGTTCTGCTGCACCCAGTCTTGCTTGCATGCACACACCATGGTGTCCCCACAGGGTGAAACTCTGAGCAGCGGCTGTGTGGTAGCAAGAAGCCCCCTTAGGTGACAGTGTATAGAAAATGATTAAAAGGCTTCTGCTACAATGCAATGAGACAGAAATAAAAGATATTAAACCTCTTTTTGTCTTTTTATATAGGTCAGATGAAGAAATGGTGAAATTTATGCAGTTGATGAACTCCATCTGGAACATCTGTGGCAAGGATGTGGTCACAGCCTTTGACCTGTCACCCTTCAAAGCCATCTGTGACCTTGGAGGTGAGTTTCATCACCTCATTTCCATAAGATTGTGGGTCCAAGGTTGTCATGTGCCAACTGAGTGGCAGCTGGCTCAGCTGCACATTTATACTATGTGCACATAGGAGACTGACCTTTATTTGATCTCTTCTACCTTCTGTATTAAGGACTTCAGGTTTCTCTTGCTATCTTGTCAGATCTCAGTCATGTTTACTAAATAACAACTGGAGGAAAAATTCTGCATTTTCCTCCAGAAGAATCAGTTATCAACCCTTTTAATGTGATTAAATTGCTACAAAATGAAACCCTATAATGATGACCCTGTGGTTTCCTGTTAATGGGAGCATGGTGGTTACCTGTCCTGCTGAGCCTTAGATTTAATACAATTTGTCCCATAATTGTCTAAATACTTTACCAAGGTGTTTCCAGCTGGTCAAACCACCTTAATTCCATGTAGCCATAAAACAGATCTTTGTCTAATACCTGAAATGTGTCATTAAAGAGCATTTTGTTTAAAAACAAGTCAGAACATTGGGTTAACTTAGGCCAAATGGAGGGTTCAGTAATATCTGCCACATCCACAACTCTATTCCAAAATTACGATATGTAAATGGAATAATTCAGTCACTTCCAAATATCAGACCTGTACATTCACAGTAGAACACAACATAGAAGATGTTTGACATTTTACAGTCATAAAAATACATTACTCATTTTGAATTTGAGGCCAAAACAAAGTTGGAACAGTGCAACAAAGGCTGTAGTAAATGGTATTAAACGGCTGCAGGAACATGCAAAATGGGTTAACTGGTAACATGGAGTATAGAGCGTCTTAGAAGTAAAGATGGGCTTCTGGTTCATCTGAATTGCATTTATAAACTGTAGAAAATTTTAATCTTTATGTGAAGACTTGGGCAATGTCATGGTGCATAATATCAAATAAGAATCTAGAGAAACCTGTGGACAAGGATGAAAGTTGGTATTGGATGGTTGTGAGCTTTAGGCTCAGATGGCACTGCATTTAAAAACTGGCAAGATTCTGTCATTGAACTGACTGAGCACAGTTCACTGTGCTATCCACAAATGCAGGTTATATCATGCAAAGAAGTAACACCTGAACATAATCCAGAAATGCTGCCATCTTTGGGCCAAAGCTCATTTAAAATAGGCTGAGGCAAAATGGATAACTGGACAAATTGAAACTCAAATTTTTTTCTTGGAAAACATGGATGCAACATCCTCCAGACTAAAGGGGGCATCCAGCTTGTTGGCACTCAGTTTTTAGAGCAACATATGCTGCTGACTTTTTTTGGAAACTGCCATACATGCACTGCATTGCCAAATGTATTCACTCACCCATCCAAATCTTTGATACACCTGTGGCCATGGAATTGATTGGAACACCTGAATTCAAACAAAGCACCCAGGCATGTGGACTTTCTACAAGCATTTATGAAAGAATGGGTTGCTCTTCAGTTGTCCAGCAATTGGGAACAGCAACTCAACCATGAGTGGTAGGCCACAAATCAGAGCAGGGTCAGCTGAGGTGCATGGTGCAGAGGTTGCCAACTTTCTGCAGAGTCGATCGCTGTAGACCTTGAGGCTTCAGATTAGCTCAAACTGTGCAGAGTTTTAGGGAATTGGTATCCATGGCCAAGCAGCTGAATCCAAGCCTTACGTCACCAAGTGCAATGCAAAGCATCAGATGGAGTGGTGTAAAGCACACTGCCACTGGAGCAGGGGTGACCTGTTCTCTTGAGTGACAAATCCCTTTTCCTACATCAGACAAAATGGGATATCATCCCCCTCCCAAAAGTCCAGCAGCTGGTCTCAGTTCCCTTATATTTAGACTGTCAAAAGGATGCTACAGTGGTAAATCTCACCTTGTCACAACTTTCCAGACATGTCACTGCCATAAAATTTGATGTGTTAAACTTTTCATCAAGTGTCCAATTTTGGAATTAGTTTCTCCATTCTACAGATGCATGACTTTAGTGTATCCTTTTTAATGAGATCTTTGCCTATCGCCAGATGTTTCCCACAGTGTGCGTAAGCAACTAAATGCTTTTAGCCTGTGTGCACTTAATGTGAAACAAGACTGCACACAGCAAGTCTTTGATACTTAAAAGGTAATTTTCTTCACTATTCTGTGTGCTGAATAGGGGGGGGGGTGCTAAGAGCAGAGCTTGTGAGGAATACAGAAGAGCTGCCAGCAATGGAGCAGGATCAAAAGGGTTATAGTGATTGTCTGTGGTCACGAGTTTTCACCCAATCCTGGAAACACTAAAAGCTGGAAAAGGCTTCTTTGGAAAGGAGTCAGGTGTCATCCTGTGGCACAAGCTGAGCTAAGAGCTGAATGTATTCTCTAGCATGTACTGCATGTTTATACTAGAACAATTTAAAGCTCACATTTCAAATTTGGCCAAAATTTGTTTACCTAGTGGCTCAGCCCACAGAAGCATGAACTGAGCACCAGCATTTTAATTTAACTATCCATGAAACTCCCATGTTAAAGAGCCAATTCTGTTAATCAGGTGAGATGGGTACTGAATACTCCAGACTTTTGAAAATAAATGCATCTAAATTAGGGGGGAACCATGTACCACAGGTGGCTGTATTGTAACACTACTGCTGACCACACAGGGGAGCTGTGAAGCCAAGAAAAGCATAACCTCACTTAAAAGCACAGTACACTGTATGTGTACAGTTTGGCCGTCTCTCTGTGGCTTTCTCAGCATGGGGTTGTATGTTCATGCTTATTCATGATGCTGCAGCCCTATAGTGTGCGTGTGAAACAGGATCCTGAAGGGCGTGACTGCACTGTCCCATCTAGACTCTCACATAGCATGACTGTGCACACCTGCTGTTCAGGAACTGTCTTTCTGTCCAACTCTCTGCCAACTAGCTGATTTTGGTCTGTTCAAAGTTGGGTATCCAGTTTGTATACACTATCCTGACATGACATGATGTCAGTAGGATGAGTTCATTTGCTGGTTTAGTTTTGTCTATACATAGCAGTACTTTAAGTCAGCTGGTGGCCATTTTTCAGATTTGTGGGCAAAGTGTCAGTCACCAGCACTATGAATCAGGGTTGCCAGATCTGTAGCAAACAGCCCAGAGCTGGTTTGCATGTGTGCCAGTTGGTGGCATGCATTTCTGCTGAACTGATGATGGTTTGGTAGTTGGCTTTAAATATGAACTAAATTACTTTCTGCATTTCCTTCTGATGGTAATTTTTGTCTTAAAGCAAATCAATTAACTGTTGTTCCACTCAGTTTTTTTCTCCTTTTACAATTTCTGATAAGGCATCAGAATTTAACTGACTACTGAAAATGGAAAAGACTTGCAATTGAAATAGTGTATAAAACAGAAGGAAATCCAAAAGACAGGCTATCAAAATTTCCATAGGGCCTATATCCTGACCTAGCCCCTAGCATGGCACACATTCAAATCAGCACACTTGTCAATATGCATCTCACTGGGGTGTATTAGACCTTAGTGATCCAATTACACCCCCAGCTTGAATCTAGAATAAAATCTCCTGATTTTAATTAAATGTACACAAAATGAGAATCTGACAAATTAGAAAACTGCATGAGTGTGCTCAATGCTCTAACAATCTCAAACCACCAATCAAATGATTTCATTAACAGCTGGGTCAGCTTGGTCTCAAACAGCATATTTGGTTATGCTTCCCCTTGTTTTGGTTTGTTTTCTCTCTCCCTCTACTGAATCCTGTTTGTGAGCTAAATTAGGGGGAGTAAGCTTCATAAGAAGACTATAGTAGCAGGCCACATTAGAGAAGGCTCTGCAGGGCTAGACAGCTCAGCCTACATGCACAAACACACCAGCCCAAGTTTGACTGGCTTTGTAGGTTTGTCAAAGTGAGATCCTTTGATCCTATATTCTGCCTCAATGCCTCTCCCATTCATACATTTTAAATCTAGCCCTCTTCCACTCACTTTTTCCATCACTGTCACGTTCTTTCTCTCCATTTTAATTTCAGTTTGCTTTATGAACTGTAAAATATGGTAATGCTGCCAAAGCCTTGAGTTGAAGGATCCATATTTTTCACATTAAGTTCTTGTTTCCACCTGTGTGCATGTTTGTTCATATCCTCATTTCAAAGCTTTTTTTCTCACTACAATGTCTGACCTAAAGCTGGTGCAAGTTCTGAAACACTAAGGATAACGGCTCTGGTTAAACTCAGTCATGAGCATGCTGGCATTCTTGTTTAGCTGGTCTAAAAGTTTGCATGTTTACATATCAGCACTGGAAGGTAGTAAACTTTGGTGGTATTGTACACCTAAGGAAGGGTTTGACCTACTGGATCAATTGAACTTGAGTAGGCAAATTGCATGGCTAAAATTAAGATTATATTAAACCCATTCCAGTATTAAGGTTAATTTTCAGGCTAAAACGATTAGTCAAATCAAGTGGGCTGTTCTGCTTATTTATTGGCATGAGGTAAACTGTATTTCCAGAGCCACCACATACAAATAATGCCAATGGCATACCTGGAAAGCACCTATTCCACTCATGACTATACTGTACTTTTAATGAAGGCTGTGCATTCATTGTGCTGTAACTAAAGGCAATTTTCTCTCTCCAGGCTGCAGTGGTGCATTAGCCAAGCACTGCACATCAGCCTACCCAGAATGCACTGTGACAATCTTTGACCTACCCAAGGTGGTGCATATGTCAAGGGAACACTTTATCAAGGAGGATGACGAGAGGATAAGCTTTCATGAAGGTAACACCATATAACTCAATGAAACCTCTGGTATTTAAATTGTAAAAAGCCAGTTTAAGTTACATTCTCACACATCAAAGCAGAAATAACTGTAGTCTGGAAATGCAGAAGGGATTCTAGTATGCTGCTTCTCCCCCTCAAAGGGTCCATAACACAGGCCACATTTAATGGCAAGTAGTCTGTTTGGATACACTGAGCTCTTGTGTTTGTGTAGATTTTAAAAAGGTTCTATCAGTTCGGTTGCATTTTGATAAGATCTAAATATGTAAATTATACAAAGCAAGGCAGGTTGTCAACAAAACTGGCAGAATTTCCTTCTGGAAATTAGACGGGTGACCATTTAGGTTGTGTAGAATTATTTTAATGAAATAAGTGTCAAATTGTAGCTAAACTTTTTTGTCATTAGCAAGCCACACCATTGTTCTAGTTAACATGTCTCAACATGAACATGGGCTCCTAGTTTATTTTGACTTTATTCATTTGAGACTTCTCACTAGAATTCTCCAGCACTTAAGAAATCAAAAGGCACGTATTTGGTCTGTTTTCAGCAAGTTGTCTTTTGACCTGCAAAATGTCCAGCACAGTATCCATGCTGGTAAAATTATGAATATAAATTTACTGGCCACCTTGTTGGGTACAACGTGCCAATACTGAGGCTGCAGCATTTAAACAATGCTCAGTTGGTTGAAAAGGTTCCCAGTATGTGCCAAGGAAATCAGGCTGGCACCAACAGCCATGCCACAGTAATCAAATCTTTATTCTGATCTCAGTTTAAATTGCAGCATGACAATGTCTATGACTAAATGCATAGTTGCTGCCTTGTGATTGGCTTAGATATTTGTACTAATGTGGCAGTTGAATCGCCACAGAATCTTAAATCAAACTTTTTTAGATGGATTCTTCTGCTCTTAAAGTCAATGCATGCTAACAAAACCACCTATTGTAGTTTTTTTTGCCTCAACACAGCAGCTGTTAAGGAAAGTTCACAGCAGCTGGCAATCCTGAGAACCCAGCAACAAAATAAATTCCTGCCACTCCTGTTTTCATAGCCATCATGGTGTTGAGCACAATGGAAGCCATAACATGGCATTTTGAGTGCTGGCCTCAGTGTGCTTCATTTCATAACTTGAATATGTGGACATAGAAATGTCTGCTTGGACACTAATATTAAAGTAGCAATGTTGTGGTGGCAGTAAAATTCTTCTCCCTGATGACTATTAGGTTTTTAGGTCGCATGCATGCGATTATAACAACGCCATCCTTTTAGTAGTAATTAGGTTTGAGAATGTAAACCACTAATCAAATCATGTCTTACTACTCAAAGTCTTGTCAACAGAATTAATAATTACATGGAATAATTAAATCAAAGGAAAGCCCTTGCCCAGTTTGAGCCACTAACTCAACACCCCTTCTCACTGCAACACTCACCCAACACTTTCAATTATGACTATCAGGGCTCTGCATGTCTAGATGCATATGGCTCATCCATTCAGAAGCATCCCTTCCACCTCAGCCTCTACCTTGAACTTAAGTCCCAAAGTCAAGTGCTGCAGCCCACTTAAAAACCAGAAAATCCCATCAAACTGACCACTTACCAGTCTTGATTCACTTTTTTAATATAAATATGTAACTTGCATCCATGGTTAATTTTAAACTAAATTGTTACTGCAGCCCCCACACTTTAGCACCACTGACCTAGAAGTTCTGAATGTAGCCTCACCTTCTGGGAGAAGCTGTAACTCCCACTCCCTGCGTTAATGTTCATTCACATGAACTATCAGATTTGGATGACTAAAATGCAGCAGTGTCTTAAGAATTCAATGTCAAGTCTTAAAATGTGCATATGGGGGTGTTATATATTTTTCAGGGGACTTCTTCAAAGACTCTCTACCAGAGGCTGACCTCTATATTCTTGCCAGAATCCTCCATGACTGGACAGATGAACGCTGCATAGAGCTACTCCTGAGAATCTATAAAGCCTGCAAACCAGGTCTGTATTTGTCTAAGTGTGAAATGGTGAGCATTTGTTTCCTCTGCTTAAAATAAGATGGCAGATTGTATCCCAGAAAAATCTATCCTTCTGACTTTGATCAAAGTCAGACACACAAAGCAGACTCTACCAGGGAACAGAGGGAGAAGAGAAAGAGGGAACCCTAGATTTCCTAGACTGACTAGAGTCAGTGCCAGCCAGGAGGGAGGGTTTTGGAACAGAACTGGGCCCAGGTGTAGCTCATGCCACTGATTACCCATAATCAGGACCTGAAAGGTACAGCATTATGCATCCAAAAACAGCAACACCTAGTAGGGTCATCACACTTGAACAGATTCAACTGGCTTAACTTGTTTGCTTGATGTATTGCAGAGCTCATAAAGTGAGTAGATGATGGGAGACTAGCTTGCTGCTGACAAACTAGTAAACAGTAATGGCATAGTTAACTTGGTTACTTTGCTGATTACTTAATTTTAGAACTAGGATTACAAGTTGCTGTGTTCAACAGCGGCCAGTGTTGTGCCAGAAAGTGTAATAACAGACTCAAGATTCTTGCAAAACAGAATTTCTTTTTATATATAATCCCTTCATAAATGTTGACTGCATTCTATTTACCATAAGCGAAGACATTAAACAAAGCACAAACATTGGACTCTATGGCAGATCACTTTTTGGCACAACACTGGCAGCTCCCCCACCACCTCAGCATAAAAATGACAACCACGAAACAAGCACAATTCAACTGTTTAAGGGCAGCATTTCCTCTACTACATAGTTGACCAATGTCAATACTCCCCCCAATTACTGGTTTTGCACCAAAGTCTAGCTTTTGTTGTTTGGGTGCTGGGGGGGCTCCTGCATTGGTTGCCGCTCTCTGCTTCGCACCACCTGGGACTTGGTCTCTAAGTTTGATGGTACCATGCTGCCACTCCAGATGTTTCTTCAAATTTGTTTGTCACAGTGCACAACTAACCGTGACATTTTCATCTTTGGCTGACACAAACTCAAAATGTGCCTGTATTTCCAGCTAGAAAACATGCATCGCTCTCCTCCTGCCAGTGTTTACATTTGTGTTGCTGTGTGCAATTGTTCTCATGCTGAAACGGGACTTAATAATTGCATCGGCCAGACGTCAATCCCTACGATGCAAGAAAGCAAAATGTATCTTTTGACTAAGGAAAATGACAAATGGTAACGCAGTAACTTTGCAATCCGGTAATCAGATTAAATGGTAACGCGTTAGATTACTCATTACCAAAAATAGTCAGGTTAGAGTAACGTGTTACTGACATCACTGCTAGTAAACCTGTCACTAAGCTTTGCCAGGACACTTGTTGAATAATGAACTGAAGCAGGAATCTTATCCCTACTGTAGGAGGTGCTGTGTTGCTGGTGGAGGCACTGCTCAATGAAGATGGTTCTGGCCCACTTACAGCGCAGCTCTACTCCCTTAACATGCTGGTGCAGACGGAGGGCAGAGAGAGGACAGATGTTCAGTATGCTGCCCTGCTGACTGCTGCCGGATTCACCAACATCCGGCACTGTCTCACTGGGAAGATCTATGATGCTGTGCTGGGACATAAAGGATGAGGAAAAATGGATAAGGCTGTCATGCATACCAGGAGTGGAGTCTCTCACCACCTGGAAAAATGACATTTGACACCTATGTTTTCACTCATCTAAGGTTTCTTTAAAATAAAAATTCTTCAGCATAACTGCAGCCTAACGCATCTGATTGTAAACTGAATCATGACTGGTTCGGGATGAGGGGAGGGAGATGGGATGAAGCGCCAGATTAATGACTAATTAGAGTGGTGTGTAAATGGAGTGGAAAGGGGTAAATGAAGACGCTACATTACCTATTGCAGGGTAACTAAGAGTTCAGATCACCTGAGCCAGCCCTAACCAAGCTTTATCGAAACAGGTCCTTATCAGATTTAGGATAAAAACTGATGGAAACTTGCATTAACCTTCTGACAAAACGACATGTGAAGACAACATTCTAGACGGTGTTATTTCCCATGCTCCCTTCAATACAGATGCATCCCAAACAGTCTTAACCAGAACCAAAGGAAAATGTGACTTTGTAAAAGAGTTAGGTTTTATCAGAATGATGCAAAGGTAGTAATTTCATGATTGGAGATAATGGACAAATTTCTGTGAAATGAGGTCCTTGGTCCACATACAGTAGAGGCAGTTGTATATGCAATCCTTCAAAGGTTAATTTTGAGCCAGGGAAAAACACTGCAAACCACTGGGTTGGCATAGAAATGCTAGACTGTCTCCTTTGGGAATTCAAAGCTCACTCTGAAACCAGTGAGCACACTTTCCTAGTAAAGTCAGAACATTTATCTTGTGCATTGTTTCCTATTAGTTGGCATCTGTGTTAAAGATTAACAGTGTGAGGAGTAATGCTTGAATTAATGTGCCTGCCACATGCAGGCACATTAATTCAAGCATTACTCCTTACATCATTTATAAACATGCATATAAATGATTCTTGTTTAAGTCATCATGTATTAGTGCTGGCCATAAAATTAGAGTATCATGAAAAAGTTGCTTTATTTCAGTAATTCTATTCAAAGAGTGAAACTTGTATGTTCATTATACAGACTGATATATTTCAAATGTTTATCTTTTAATTTTGATTATAACTGACCGCTAATGAGAACCCCAACTTCAGTATCTCAGAAAATTAGAATATTGTGAAAAGGTTCAATATTGAAGACACCTGGTGCCACACTCTAATCAGCTAATTAACTCAAAACATCTGCAAAGGCCTTTAAATGGTCTTTCAGTGTAGTTCTGTAGGCTACACAATCATGGGGAAGACTGCTGACTTGACAGCTGTCCAAAAGACTACCATTGACACCTTGCACAAGGAGGGCAAGACACAAAAGGTCATTGCTAAAGAGGCTGGCTGTTCAGAGAGCTCTGTGTCCAAGCACATTAATAGAGGGGTGAAGGGAAGGAAAAGATGTGGTAGAAAAATTGTACGACCACACCCTGGAGAGGATTGTGAAACAAGCCATTCAAAAATGAGAGGCACAGAATCCATGTTGCTTGAGGTCCAGGGTAAAGTTTCCAGTCAGTGATGGTTTGGGGTGCCATGTCATCTGCTGGTGTTGGTCCATTGTGTTTTCTGAGGTCCAAGGTCAACGCAGCTGTCTACCAGGAAGTTTTAGAGCACTTCATGCTTCCTGCTGCTGACCAACTTTATGGAGATGCAGATTTCGTTTTCCAACAGGACTTGGCACCTGCACACAGTGCCAAAGCTACCAGTACCTGCTTTAAGGACCATGGTATCCCTGTTAATTGGCCAGCAAACATGCCTGACCTTAACCCCACAGGAAATCTATGGGCTATTGCAGGGGTGGCCAACTCCAGGCTTCGAGAGCCAGTGTCCTGCAGGTTTTAGATGTGTCCCTGATCCAACACACCGGAATCAAATGGCTGAATTACCTCCTCAGTATGGAATCAAGTTCTCCAGAGTCCTGCTAATGACTCCTATGTCATTCAGGTGTGTTGGATCAGGAACACACCTAAAACCTGCAGTACACCGGCTCTCGAGGCCTGGAGTTGCCCACCCCTGGGCTATTGTGAAGAGGAAGATGCCATACGCTAGACCCAACAATTCAGAAGAGCTGAAGGCCACTATCAGAGCAACCTGGGCTCTCGTAACGCCTGAGCAGTGCCACAGACTGATCGACTCCATGCCACGCCGCATTGCTGCAGTAATCCAGGCAAAATGAGCCCCAGCTAAGTACTGAGTGCTGTACATGTTCATACTTTTCAGTTGGCCAACATTTTAAAAAATTCTTTTTCCTATTGGTCTTAAGTAATATAATTTTCTGAGATTCATTTGGGGTTTTCATTAGTTGTCAGTTATAATCATCAAAATTAAAAGAAACAAACATTTGAAATGTATCAGTCTGTGTGTAATGAATATAATATACAGGTTTCACTTTTTGAATGGAATTACTGAAATCAACCTTTTCATGATATTCTAATTTTATGACAGCACCTGTATACTGACAGGAGAAACTAAAGAAATTACAAACTCTTTTTTTTTTTCTCTTTCAAAATTTAAGTACTTACAAAAAACAAAGCAAATGAACCCACAAACAGGGCCTAGATGCACAGGTCAAAGTGTTAAACATTGCGGTTAGCAAATTGTGTACACACAAGGTATATGTATACATAAACATATTCTTACAAATATGCAGATGTATACAAGCAAGCACACAAAGGCAACAAAAGGAAGTATCTTAGAGTTGAAATCTGTTTAGCTTAATCTGGCCTTAGCAAAGTGTTCTAGGAAAGGATTCCAGTAGAGCGAAAAGGTATTTGCAGAGTTTTTCAGTTTGTATTATGGACATCGTATCAGTCACCCACAACTGGAAGGAAGGAGGTCCAGAGGACTTCCAGTTTCTCGAGATTAATCTTTTGGCAACAATCAGTCCAAGTTCCAGTGGCTGCATCATTGCAGCAGGTATAGCACCGGGCGTTTGGGAGCATCCAAGAATCACAAGACCTGGTTCGAGTTGTAAAGGGGTCTTATATGCCTTGGAGTACCAGTCACATATTTTCAGCCAGAAGCCAGTTAGTAAAGGGCATGACCAGAAAGCATGAGACAGCGTACCTTCTGACATATTACACCTATCACACACTGGGGAAGCAGGGGGGTAGATCTTATGCAGTCTGACCTTAGAATAGTGTAACCGATGAATGATTTTAAATTGCAAACTCTTAAATATCCCAGAGACATGTTCCTGCATTATCAGGTGACCCCGTATGACAAGGGAGCCGTATAAAGTATTTTATCAGTTTAATATAGATATTTTCTTTGTGACATTTACACTTTTTGTGATAATACTGAACTAACCATGAATTACAATATGAAATAAGCAGTTATAAAACCTTTATCTCAATCACTCTCAGCTAACTCATTTCATAATCTGTAAATGTATAAATGTGCATTTGAATATAATCATTTATTTAGATTTTCAAAGTGATGACATGAACCATTAACAGCTCCTAAATAACTATATTTATACTTGATGTAATACCTTATTTAGAAATTGTTAATCCATTTACAAAGTATAAAAATTAAATGTTATATGTGAGCTTATTAAGAAAGACTAATCCATTTATATCTGTGTCTACCAGTGATGCACAAAGGTGGAGCAATGCTTTAAAAATCATGAATTAAGAATTAACTGATACCTTACTATTGCTTAATATAATATTGTATAAATATTATAAAGTGTTATCCAACCGAGTGAAAGATAGTGGAGTACACCTTTTTGTCCAGGTTTGCACTGACGGCCACAGCAGTGAGCACATACAGCTGTGTTAAGCCTGAGAACGCGAAACATGTATCTTTAAACACTAGTGCAGCCTAAAGCAAGATAAAAATTTTCACTCTTTGAAGTTGGATATTCTCACATTAGCATGTCTGGAAGTTAAAAATAAGTGTATAAAGGCAGTTTTATACTTCAAGTGTCACTTATTAGTTGTATTGGACTGCATGTCTGTATAGTTCTCTCCTAAACAAAACACATATATATATATATATATATATATATATATATACATCTTTAATCAGTTAATAACATTACACATGATATAACACAACTATTAATATATATAGATGTAGCCAAAATGGAGATAATCACCACATTAAATGCAATTTTATAGGCTCTAATTCTTTGGTGGGTTACCTCCTCATTAACATGACTGAAGGAGTGCCAGTTAAAACACGTGTTACTTTGAGGAAGGTTGGTTTCCTCATCTGTGCACACAACTGCTGGCTTTTGTCTATCCACTGGAACAGAAGCTTCAGCAGATTAAATCAATTTATGTATGTCATTTCTCCATGTCACGTTTGCTTTTCCACCTCAGCAATGCTTGCAAACATTTTGCAACAACTTTTTTGCAACAGAAACTCCTGATTTATGCAGCGAGCAATGCAAATCATCAGTTTAACCACAGAAGTGATATTCTTACCATAGACTATATACTAATATCATCCACTGTTTTGTGAAGTCTTGTTTTAAAGTCTCAACATGAGCATTTTATTTTTCTTTCTTGGAGGATTTGACTGCGTAATCATACAGTTGTTAAGTGTCACTCTCAATGTAGCCACACTCTAAAGAAAACCCTGCTTTGAATATCATGTTTTATCATTTAAGACTAAAAATAGCAATTAAGACCATAAACTCAAGGAAGTTGAGGTGAGTGAGCAGTAGGGTTGTTTTCTCATGCACATCTCTACTATTTGATTTCCTCTTGATGACAGATGAGTTGCTCTCTGCTGGGCATTAGAAAGAATTAATTTCCACACTGACTTCATTTTTTTAAGACTTGGGGGTTATGTCCATCTTTTGTATACAGCTATCTCTGAATTATTTACCATAAGGAAATTGCTGATGCACCATGTAGCATCACCAATAAGGAGCAGCAAAGTGCACAATTATATATCATAATCAAAGTTAGCAAGTGAAAAAGAAAAGTTTTTCTTTAGTACAGTTGTTGAATTATTACTCCATTATGCTCCATTATGCTATTTTTGTGCCAAGTTTACTCGATTATGACTCATTCATGCCAGTTATATTGTTTGAATGGTGTTCAGTTTTATTGTGATGGATGTGTGGGCCAATTTGGTCACTAAGTGGAGTCAGACATGGAGAACACCCTGTGTGAAACTGCTGCTAACAACAAAATACCAAAAATCTGCATATTTAAGCAACAATTTTGTACTGCAGCTTTTCCCAAAATGCAATCAAATATGACTCAGGTGAATCTCTTGTCAGTCTGCACAATAGGCTTCCAGTCTCACTGCTAAAAAGATGAACTTATTTGAATCTCTAAATTCATCGTTCAGTTTTAAGGCCTGTGGCTGAACTGTTCATTATTTCCAGCTCCTAACAGCGTAGTAAAACTGTCTTTGCACTTTCTTCTTTGTAATGATGGATGTGACTCAACAATGGCCAGGTTCATGCTTAATTTCACTGCTATTATCCTCTGTGCAGTGTAGTTGTACTCAAAATATACTTGTCAGCCTGTTATTAGAAACTCAGCCAGTCGCAGTTCTCCATTTCCGATGTAATGCAGTTTGCTCAAAATATTACTGAGTTGCCCTGGTTGTCAGTAGAACAGCTCTCAATCTGTCAGATAAACTGGGCTCCACACAAGTATTCGTGACTATAATTTAAATGAAGTTGCTTTATTATATCACATTTACTTTTGGATATGATACAGCCATGCCAAAGATAATTTCCCACAGATTCAGTTGCTGGGCTCTTTAGCTGAAAAAGATTATCAACCTTTCTGAAATCAGGATTGTTTAAAACCTGCTGTATTTAGATTACTCTGCTACCTCTCTACACTGTTCTGTAAGATATCTATACGCTCCAATTCTTCACACTGCCTCCTGTGTTCTCAGCTTTCCTTTCCTTTTCCTTCAATAATTTGAATTAATCGGACTTCAAAGTGCAACAAATTAGAATGGATGTCAAATCCTTGAGGACAACTTTATAGAGAGTCGGCCTAATGAAGGGAAATGAAGTGCTGAGGCTGAAGACAACTTGACCTGTGTGAAAAAAAAAACTGTAGTGCTGTCCCAGTGATGTGTGCTGTATTACATGGTGCTTTACAAGTGCCATATACTGCCGGGTTCTGACACCTGTGAGAAACACCTAAAGGAGTTTTTACACGCAAATCCTATTTAGTCTGAGCATTTATCAAGCCAAACAGGTCTGAAAGATACCAGGATTTAGAAATGAAAACAAGAACCAGGTTAACGACAAAAAAAATGAGAAATAATGCAAAACAAATGTTTTTGATCTGCACCAAAACCTATAACACTAATTACTCCCTGGCTTCTCTTATTTTTATTTTAGTCACAGCCTGCTGTCCGCAATTTCTTTTTTATGTGTCCATGAGACATAAAATATGACAGCTAAAGTGAATGGCAATATCTTGTGAAGGGTGCTGCATTGCAAGCTTAATTATCTGAGCAAGATGAATGAATCACAGCTTCTTCAAAACAACAGGTCTTGTGTGATATTCCTATATGCTGTGGTTAGCACCTACCAGAAGCGAAACATGAAAGAAGAAATGGTAAACCAGCAGCAGGGTTATATCCCCCACAGGCTCACTGTGCATGTGAAGCTTGGGCTATACTGTGTGGTACAGTCCCACTGAAGAGTGTAGCATAAATGCTGGCTCTGAAAGGTGTCAGAATGCATAGTACGTCAGTGTACTGCTAACAAGCAAAAGGAATTGATATGATATATTGCCATATTGAAAGCATTTGCAGTGAGCACCCATATGTTAATCAGATTGAGCATCTGTGGGTTCTGCTCTGCTAACACATTCTTGCTGGATACCACAGGGCATCTTTGAGCTTCTGTGGGTCAGAGCTGCTCTGGTGGCAGTTGTTTTGATGTCGCCTCGTTTTAAAAAAAAAAAAAAAAAACAACTTGTTGACAACAAACCGTAATGCTCTCCCTGCTGAACCTGTCAAGATTTTGTATTTTGTAAACTGTATAGGTCATAAATTGTGAGTGTATGGAGCAGCATAGTACCATTACTGCTCCAGTGAAGGTTATAAATAATACCTTAATAGCTAGTTTTTCTGAGTGTTGGATGGTCTGACCTTGGGGGGAATTTGCTGGGACTTCTACTCCTGGGAAGACTGGCAACTATCTTGAATGTTTTCCACTTGTAAATAAGCTTTCTCACTGGAGAATGATGGACTTAAAATTGTTCAGAAATGATCACATAATCCATCTCAGATGGAAGGGCAGCAAGAGTTACTTCTTTAAGATAATCAATTCTGGTTTTCCTCCCTGGCATCATGTTAACGATGCTCCAGACCAGCATACTTGCAAAACTTCTGCTTTTAATAAAGGTGGTCAAATGTGCTGCTATTCAAATACTCTTAATCATCTGTATTTGATTAGCAGGACCTGGCTGCTACTTACCCTCTTAATTCCTATGGAAACAGTAAGGGTATACTTAAGTTTTTCACACACTGTTTCTGCATTTTACTTTAGTTTTTATTTTAAAAATAAATATACAATGTAATATGTCATGTGGGCGTTCATCTGAGGCTGCATTTTCTAAATTTTAAGATCAGCTAAGGATCAGATTTATTATGTCTTTTTATGGAAAACCTTAGAATGAACAGAGGGTGTCCTTTCTGTTTACAGCGACTGTAGCAGTATTTGTGTACCTGAGTGGCAAGGTCTTCATTAAGGTTTAAGCACGACTAAATCAAGGTTAAATAAAGCAAAATATTTTTTCCTACTTAGGCTTAAGCATAAGTGTTCTGTTTAATCCTGGCACTCCTTTTAAAATATGAGGTTAAATTTTAATTAATTCATCACTGTAATTGTAGCCAATACTTGATTTAATGTCCTTGTAATTGCTGATCTCCTCCTTATATTAAAACCAGATAAGATTGTGCCTTTAAAGTTTTCCCACTTATTTGATTTAAAAAAAAAAAGGTTAAAAGGTTAATTTCTCTGGGTAAAATTATCCCACTGCTTTGCATTTTAAAGTAACAGGAACCACTAAAAGTGAACATAGTTTTGCTAATTGTTTAAAGAAAGCCAGCTCATGAGGTCAAAGTAACAGCACTTTAAAAGGATGTGTATTACGGCAGGGAGTATCTTAAAAGAATTCAGGGAAGGAAAATGTTTTACAGCCACTATAAGAAACGATCTGTTGTCTACATTTCATCTGCAGATTTCTTATATTGCTGTGGAAAATCAGCAGGATGCTCTGTGAGTATCTCTTTAAGTTCTTTTCCCTCGCTTTTCGTCAATGATTTAGACTCAGGTCAATGTTTTCCACTCCAGCAGAGAAAGGTGCATACATTTCTCCTCTCTACTTTTCAGTTCCATTTACCGCTCCATCTCATGAGGCTATTATTGTGCCGGCCTCAGGTTCAACCTGAGTGGGTTTTATGGATGGTTCTAGAACATTAGAGATATAAAAACAGGGAATTCTGACTAAGAAGAAGATAGTGAGCTGGGGACTTCCAGCTGAGGACTGGGGAAAACATATTCCCAAAATAATCAAAGACAGAGGATATCCCTGATGCATACTACTCTATTTACACACATCACTGCAACCACAACCTCCCTGTTTTAATTCCAGACAGGAAACTCTGACATTTTATCTCCAGCTGACTACACGTAAATTATTACCTATCAAACACAAGAAAAAAATGTCCAATAAACATTAGATAGAGATTATATATGTGTTACATGTATACATGTGTTTGGGATTTGATTTCTAATATTACATGTGGAACCATGTTTTCCTCCAGGAAATAGATGAAAAGTGAAAAATTATGAAAACAAAAACAAAAAAAAAATCCCAGAGTGTTTTTTAATTATGGCACAATATGTAATATTTATAACTGTGCTCATGTTAGTTTGCATATCTTTCACGGAGTGCTTATGGGTGTGTCTGTACCAACATATGTATTAACTGGCATTTAGAAAATCTTCTGTCTTCATGCCTGTTCACTATTTGTGTGTGTGTGTGTGTGTGTGTGTGTGTGTGTGTGTGTTTAGTACTCTTTAGGGACACTCTAAATCTGCTTCACAAGTCACGCACCCGCCCACCCTAAAGCTCCAGGATGCCACTTTAAGATAACAACTTCAGGGCATTTCAGGGAACACACTCAGTTTATGCCCGAGACGCTATGTGCATGTGTGTGTGTGTTCTGCTTATTAGGGCTCCTGGCTCTTTTTGTGATGTAGTTATATTTTCATTCCAAAGTTTTCACAAGAAACAGAAAGTTTAAAACCAGGTTTCCTGTTTCAAATTGCCTTCGGAGCAAAGCTTCTCCTACAACATTTCTGTTCAGAGGACTAAGTACATAATCTATATTAAGAAATATTAACCTTTTTAACAGTTCATCATGACTGCATGCTCAAAATGTGAGGAATTTAGCATCAGTAATTGGACTCTTGTTTAAATTTATGAATTTTATGATTCTGTTATATTCACCAGACATGATCATTTTTCACATTGATCAAATTCAAGGTTATTCTTGCATGATAAATATGATAAAGGTATCAGTTCATTGCTATTGTCAATCAGGTCTTTGATCAGAGACAGACAAATCTGTATCCACATCTCCTTATTAATATTTTAGAGAGTTGTCTCTGAATTATATCTACCTGCGTTGCTATAGCAACCCGATGTGACACAGTTTTGCTTTAGAAAAGAAACAATCTGCTTCCAAAAATGACATCTGCAGTTTACCTTATGTGACATGACCCATTTATTTAGTACTTCAGTCACATGGTCTTCAGCAAGCAACAGGACCCAGATATGCACTTTGCAGACATATGAAAGAGAAACTCCACAGCTATGAAAAATATACAAAGTACAAACCCAGTTTTCCACTACTGTAGAGGGGAATAATAACATGTAGAGACAGCCTCATCAGGACAACTGTGCCTGCTGCTCAGGAAAAAAACCCTCAAACCCTCAAGCCGCAGTTTGTTTTATTGTGGCAGCTGCATGTTAGAAAAAGGTAGAAACGAGAGATTGTGATGGAAGAACTGCTGCAGCACAGTGACGAGGAAGAAAAGCGGAGATGAAGAGAGTGATGATCTGTGTCTTTTTTATCAGGACCACAGTGAATGGACAGAATTATAAATACACACACATATGCGCGCACAGACTTGCACGCATCCATCACATCTCACAACTCAGTGAGACTGTCTCTTGGCTGTAAGCTGTGCTTTGTCACTTCCAAACAGTTCCATAATTCATGGGCTGGTGACAGGACTATTGAACTGAGGACAAAGATGTCTGCCCTGTAGGCTACACACACACACACACACACACACACACAGTGCACACCAGAGATCGTCATAGGTTTTCATGGGCTACAAACAGAGAAACAGAATATATTTTAGTGGAGACTTCAGAAGGTCGTGTGTACTTGTATTAGTCACATTGTGTGGATTTTATAGTCACATTGTGGCTGTTCAGTTCCTTTTTTGAGACAAGCCTTCAGAACATAAATCAGTAAATATTACGGTAAAATCTTGGTTTAGGGTTCGGCTGAAGATTAGGAATGGCAAGCATTGCTATACTCATGGCAAGGATTCAGTTTGACTTAATCTCCAGCATATCAGTCAATGTTATGTTCTCCAAAGTGATGGAAACATGATTCTGTTCTGTTATGTGTGTGTGTGGGTTACACTTCTCCCTTTGATAATGACTAATCCCTCCTTTCTTGCCCTCCCGCTTCTGTCACTTACTGTTGCTTCTGTTTTTTGTATCTTTGTCCTGCCCCTTAGCATGACTAAATACAGCCTGTCTCACACATACCCACATGCACAGACACACACGCGCAGCAGGATGTTGGTCTGGCAGACATATTTCAGCCACAAGGCTGTTATTTCTGCTTGTGGCAACCTGTCACCCACCCACATGCCCCCTCTGCCCATAAAAGGATCAGGGACACAAATACCTCATACTTTTTTGACGTCATTTGGTTTATTGGCCACAATGAGGACACACACACACACACACAGACACACACACACACACAGAGCCAAATATTTTCTTTATTAAAGTGATTTTTACAACACTGATGCTCATGCCAGAGTGGACAGAATGGAAAGCATACCCTGCGTGATTGCTGCATTTACTGTATACTGAAGGTAGCATCTAAAACAGCAATATCATTTTTAGTTTTGAACAAGTTTTTGGCAGATTTCTAAAATATTTGTTTTTCTCGTTTTTATGACAGGTGATCTAATAAATTTGTTAAGCACTGTATGTAATTTTTGAAGCCGTGCCTTCACCTCCTACAGCGTTGGCTCAGGTATACGAGCCATATATGTTTTATATGTTTTGAGCATTTACATACCTTAAAGACATGTTAATATATTTAACAAAGCCACTTTAAAACCCAATTGCATGTCATAAAGACAAATAATTTGAAGTCATGGTTACACAAACACATAGCCTATTTGGTGTGAAGAATTGTTGACCTTGGGTTAAAACCTGGCAAACATCTTTACTCTGTGTACATTTAGTTCTGTTGTATATCTCATAGACAACAGACCACTGCTAATTATGAGTCATTTGAAACAACTTTACTTTTGTCTTTTTAAACTCTGAGAATTGGACTAAGCCTTCTATTGTCTTAGAGCAAATACAGCAGGCCGAGCTTGTTGTCGTGCAGGCACATCATACAAACAGAGGATATTGTACACAAATAACAGTACACACACACACACACACAC
The DNA here is from genome assembly GCA_024447675.2 of Pterophyllum scalare. NCBI lineage: Eukaryota > Metazoa > Chordata > Actinopteri > Cichliformes > Cichlidae > Pterophyllum > Pterophyllum scalare. The sequence continues at coordinate 110,657 of JAMQGT020005337.1, forward strand.
ACACACACACACACACACAGACACACACACTAAAAGTTAGAATGAGCAGAGGTAGGAAAAGCCCCTCACATTTTCTGTGTCTGTGTAAATGGTCATTTGGGGAAAACGAGAAGGACACTATTCATTATTAATTTGATGTATCTTAAACTTGGAAAAACTGTGTGTTTACTAGCACAAAACCATTAAAACAGATTACAGCACTATATTTTCACTATATCTCTCATTAGTTACATGATTTACATGATTTCTGCCAATACTTTAGCTTAGCTTTTTTAATAACTATGACACAAATAGCTAGTGGAGGGCAATGCTGCGCAACTTTACAAAAACTAGCTTGGAACTAACTTCAGTTTATAAAGATTAAAATGAAAAATAATTTTTTTGGATTATTCTATTTTAAATGAGCTTCTCTGTCTTATTCTTTTTCAGAAGAAGTCATTACCACTTCCCAAAGTATAAGAATTACTTTATAATACTGTAGACAGATTGCTTTGAAATGCCAAGGGAAAAACAAACAAAACATGGGCTTCATTTACAAACGTGCCTAAACTGTGTGTATGAATATGATTGGTAAATATTTTCTTACCTGAAACTGCCTCAGTACAAACAAATGATTAAGGCCAGGTGTCGTAGAAAATTTATACATGCATGTTTACATTGATCACAACCTTACTACTACTACCACTACCACTACGACTACTATTATTATTATTTTTTGGTCATTATTTACAGTTTTCCAAAATAAAATGAACCAAAAATGGTCAGAATCTGAATTAAATCGGGGTCTCTCGTGGCTCTGAGCCCCATGCAGCTCCCATCCAGGAGCTCCCTGAGGATTTGACAAAAGCACAGAACAAAACAAACAAACAAAAAACATACAAACAGAAAACTAAATGACTGTCATTGTGGGAATGACATTTTTATTTATCATCGCTTTAGATAATGGATTCTTTAAAAAAAAAATCAGCATTTGCCCAACAAGCTCATAGATATTTTTCCTCCACTTCACAATTGCTCTGTTTTGTTGGTAATTAAATGAGGTAAATAATAGGTAAACAGGTTCATTTACTAGAGTTCACTAATTTCTAATTTCATAAACACAATAAATAATACACACTTTACTTTTATATTAAAGTTTCACCATTTCAAAGAGCAAACAAAACATAAACACTAATTTCCACATTTCAGATGCGGTTATGGCAGCATTCAGATTGGAGGTAGCTAGCAACACCTGTTGATTTTAAATGATGCTAGTTCACTAACACAATGGTAATAACAATACTGGCCAATGTGAATGATTCATGAATCTGTTAGCAATGTTTTAGGTGTTTCTATTTTTTGTGCAGGGTAACAACATTTCTACAGACACATTTGTACCAGTGTGAGTGAATGTTTTACTACCTGCAATGCACCACCACCACATTCCGGGAGAAATTAACCTCCTAGGTACACTATATTGTCAAAAGTATTCACTCACCCATCCAAATCTTTGAATTCAGGTGTTCCAGTCACTTCCATGGCCACAGGTGTATAAAGCCAAGCACCTAGGCATGCAGACTGCTTCTACAAACATTTATGAAAGAATGGGTCGCTCTCAGGAGCTCAGTGAATTCCACTGTGGTACTGTGATAGGATGCCACCTGTGTAACAAGTCCAGTCGTGAAATTTCTTCACTACTAAATATTCCACAGTCAACTGTTAGTGTTATTATAACAAAGTGGAAGCGATTGGGAATGACAGCAACTCAGCCATGAAGTGGTAGGCCACATAAAATCAAAGAGCGGGGTCTCCGGATGCTGAAGCACATAGTGTGCAAAGGTCATCAACTTTCTGCAGAGTCAATCACTACAGACCTCCAAACGTTATATGGCCTTCAGCTCAAGAACAGTGCGTAGGGAACTTCATGGAATGAGTTTGCATGGTCGAGCAGCTGCATCCAAGCCTTACATCACCATGCTCAATGCAAAACGTCAGATGCAGTGGTGTAAAGCACACTGCCACTGGACTCTAGAGCAGTGGAGGCGTGTTCTCTGGAGTGACAAATCATGCTTCTCTATCTGGCAATCTGATGGATGAGTCTGGGTTTGGCAATTGCCAGGAGAACAGTACTTGTCTGACTGCATTGTGCCAAATGTAAAAATTTGGTGGAGGTGGGATTATGGTGTGGGGTTGTTCTTCAGCAGTTGGGCTCTGCCCCTTAGTTCCAGTGAAAGAAACCGGTTGGGGCCTCGCCTCAGCCCCAACTGGTCGAGGCAGATGACTGCCCCTCCCTGAACCTGGTTCTGCCGGAGGTTTCTTCCTGTTAAAGGGGAGTTTTTCCTTCCCACTGTCGCCAAGTGCTTGCTCATAGGGGGTCATTTTGACTGTTGGGTTTTCTCTGTATTATTGTAAGGTTTTTACCTACAATACAAAGCGCCTTGAGGCAACTGTTTGTTGTGATTTGGCACTATACAAATAAAACTGAATTGAACTAAACTCTTAATGCTTCAGCATACCAACACATTTTGGACAATTTCATGCTCCCAACTTTGTGGTAACAGTTTGGGGATGGCCCCTTCCTGTTACAACATGATTATGCACCAGTGCACAACTCAAGGACCATAAAGACATGGATGAGTGAGTTTGGTGTGGAAGTACTTGACTGGCCTGCACAGTCCTGACCTCAACCTGACAGAACACCTTTGGGATGAATTAGAGTGGAGTGAGCCAGGCCTTCTCGTCCAACGTCAGTGTCTGATCTTGCTAAAGTGCTTCAAGAAAAATGGTCAAAAATTCCCTTAAACAGACTCCTAAATCTTGTGGAAAGTCTTTCCAGAAGAGTTGAAACTGTTATAGCAGCAAAGGATGGACTGATATCATGTTAAACCCTACGGATTAAGAATGGGATGTCACTCAAGTTCATATGCATGTGAAGGCAGACGAGCAAATACTTTTGGCATTATAAGTGTAGCTTGAAACTGAAATGCTCTATTGGTATTTTATATTCATGAGTCATGGTCCTGAAGACAATTTGTGTTTCACCATTATTGTTTTCATGGAAATAAGTATAATGGTTGTGCTGGATAATTTTTTTTGCCATATTGTCTTTGTATGATACTATATATTCTTCTATGATTAGTCACGTTAAGAGTGCACCCGCCTGAGTAAATTCTTCCCTTGCAGCCATTATTGGTCAAGATCCAACAGCCTAACTGTTTACACTGTTTCTATAAAACAGTTCAGCTCATTTTGTGATATGTTCCGGTTTACTGGGATTAGTCCCCCATGTATAACTGATCATTTTCAGCACTTTGCATCACTGAACAGGATTATTCCAACTTGGCAATGATGGTTCATACTGGAAGATTTTTGCCTTGGGTTGTTACCTGTAAATGGTAACCTGACACTTAAGGATAATTTACCTCTGTGATCAAATGGCAAGCAAGCCAGATATCAATCTGTACATCACATGCATGGGTCAAATAGAGAGCCATAGTGGTTACAGCTAAATGGATTCAGTTGCCATAGGTGATTACTCACAGGAGCATGTGGCCTTTTTGAAAGAGCACAGTTTGTTTCAAGCCAACCGCGGCTGAACAGATTAACATATTTTTCTCATCATTGTTTTTATTAAGATGAAAATGCCAGGGTTGCCCCGGCCCCGTGCCCAAGGTAATCAGAACACATTTCACACAGTGTGTTTGACAGACAGCAGGGTGGAGGGCGGCTATAGCTAATGTCTATTAGATTTTTTTCAGTAAGCATAACCTTACATGCAAAAGTAACCTCTTCTTTATGCCATCTCACTGCAGAGGGCCTAATCTGCATTATCATACATTTAATATCAGAGATTGTTAACTGTCTCCACTCATGTTGATGCAAAGCATCCGTTTGTGCAGCAGGGATAGAGCGTAGGCTAAGCTTTGTTGCAGAACTCTTTTAACTCCATTTCTTTCATATACTTTCCACCGAGGCAAGGAAAAGTTCAGGTATTACAAAATACTGCACCCGCCTACAGTTACTGCTAAGCCAAAAGGAGAGATGGGTAGATGTATATCTGACAATGGCAGGAAGGAGTTTTTGGCAAAATCCGCACACTTTTTTTTCCCCAGCTGTTTATCAGAGTGTTCATGTGTTTACAGCCTGAAGGGCAGACATCTCTGTCCTCAGTTCGATAATGCTGTCACCTGAAAACAGAAATGTATTCATAGAACTAACTGAATCAAGATCGAATGAAACTGAAAAGGTGGTTCTTGTTGTAGCTCTTCGGTCTTTCTTGACATGGTAGCTATATTTTACATTCCATTTCGAGGCAAACACTCTTCCATCTATTGTAACACTTCAGTGGCACCACATTTTACAGCAGTAAGAAAAAAGGATTTCAGGGTCTCATCACCTTTAAATATGCCGTGACTAAAAAGCAGAAGACTCACTACATGTAAGTCTTTTGACATCTTTAATTATTGTGGTAATTAGTCTTTCCAGTTAACTGTTGTTTGCAAAGTGCAGAGTAACTTTTATAATATGTAATAATTCACCCCATTCTCAGCCTAGGTTGTCAGATACTGCCATTTAGTCAGACTTTTCTGGTATCAGAGAGATATACACAGTGTGTACTGTGGTGTCTGAGCCTTGATGCACTATCCATGGCAAGAGCAAACAGTCTGTTCGAAAATGTGATAAAGCTTGCATAAGAAGGCAGTAGGGGTTGTGGTGTCATAAATCAGGACACTGTAAATCTGGAGCTGATGGTTTGTAGCCCATTTACAGAGCTATTGAACTTTGTTTTTCTTTGGTTTGGATTAAAATGCACCCATTCACTCCTTAAGTTATGTTCAAGGGTATCCAGTACTTCAGAATGAGGTATTTCATAATTAGGATTAGTTTTGAGTGGAAAGTTTGTCTGGGGTGGGGTTGAAAATGTTCCAGATCCATTAGAATCTAAAACCCTAATGCCCTCTAAACGAAGTGAATCGGCCAAACCTGAATGGTATGTAATATAACAGAACATCACAGTTAACAGTCAGTGCTCTTGGAAATAACCTAACACTGTTACTGGTAGCTAGTTAGCCAAAAACATTTAGGATTTACAGCTGCCATTGTGGCAACACTGTTATCCATTACTTGTGCAGCTTTTTGGCTTTGAAATTGCTAAAACATCTCATCTCCTTTCAGCAAACAGTCATTTTTGAGGTTAAAAGGCTTTCATTTTTCGTTGGCTCCCCATGCTTCATGTAAAAGGCAAATGAAGACACTGTAGCTAACAGCAAGGTAATTTGAAGGGGTCCCCATCTTGATGGACCACTAATGAAATCAAATGGTAGCAGTATGATTTAGTGCACACATAATAGCACAGTTAATCATGAGAGGCAAGCACACTCCAGCGCACTGTATCCTCATCAGGATGCAGACAAACGTGGAATTGAATCTGTCTTTTCTGTTTCTTGGTTTTCACTTTCCTGCTCCATCCATCCATCCGTCCATCCATCGTACAGTCACCCAGAGAAGCAGTTGCAAAAACTGCAGCTGCATTGTCCCCTCCCCCCTCTGTCTCTAACACTAAAATGACCTTCACAAGCTCAACATGCCGGAAGAAGGGAACGATGGAATTAGAGTGGGATAGAGAGACATGAATGAAAAATACAGATGTAAATGAGTGGAAGGAGGTGTTTTTAAAAGATGGATAAATAGCAAGAGGACGACGAACAGAGTGAAAAGTCATACAGGTACGATCAGAAGGAGCAAAAACTGCATGGAGTAAAGAATCAGAAAAAAAAAGAGTGAGATCGTGTGTTGAATGGCAGCACGTGTACTAAAATAAATCTTGGCTCTGCACATGGCCTGAAGGGCTCAATTGGCCCGTTGATCTGTCGTCAGTCACATAGCATCACCTTAATTGTACTCACATACTAATGGAGAATAACCACGGATGCAGAAGATACAATGTATTTCACTAACAAAGATAATTGAGTCTCTCCTGGATGAGCCGTGCCTCATGTGGCTGGAATGACAGGAATTAGATTAACTGTGTCCATGTGTGTTTGACCTTCTCTTTAACCTTGTTTAGCCCTGTTTCACTGTGCTGGAGATGAACACATGATGAGCAGAGAGAGAGAGAGACAGAGAAAAAAGTAAGAAGAGTGTTCTCACAGTGCTGCAGGCTTTACCACATAGACTCGCTTTCCCTCTCTGACTCATCGCAAAGTCATGAAATACTAAAGCGGGTAAAGGGGGATTATTTAAAAAGTATCTTATATATTCATTAGAAAACCATGACTGTCAGCTCCAGCAAAACACCCAGCAAGATATGGAGAATCGTTCCCACTGTCTTACTGTCTCTATATCACAGTTTCACACTCTGTCTTGCTCTTCCACTCTGTATAATCTTCACCTCATTAGCATTTCAAAAATCATATCTTTATGAGTCATGCATTGCAGGCGCTCTGGTGAGTTTGTCATTACTTGGTTATGAAACCAGGGCAAGACTCACTTCGGGGTTGGAGGAAAACATTTCACATCCCACAAAATTCAGAACACACACCGCCACATGGCATGCAAAGCAATGAATGTACAGAAGAATATGACAAATTAGATAAAACTGTACTGATCGCTATATAGAAACTGGGTCAGTGCGGAGGGAATTGTATCAACAGGATATGGCACAAGATGAAGAATTCATGGAACAGATGGAGGTTCAGAGTGGCAAGTGGTAATGTAAAAATGTCAGAAAGATTTTACACCAACAGGTGATGGAAATTTTATTTTAAGGTTTTAATTGGACTTTCAAAATCCACATAAAAACCACATCAGACTCTTATGCAAACCTGCAAACAAAACTCATCCAATCCCAAATAAAAAGAAAAACTGCAAAACAGTTTCATGAAACTATAAATACAGTGCCGTGAAAAAAGTATTTGCCCCTTTCCTGATTTCTTATTGTTCTGTATTATTCACACTAACATGTTTCAGATCATCAAAGAAACTTTAATGTTAGGCAAAGATAACCCAAGTAAATACAAAATGCAGTTTTTAAATGATGATTGAATTTATCAAGGGAAAAAAGTTATTCAAACCTACCTGGCCCAATGTGAACAAGCACTTTCCAAGAAAACTTGGAATAGTGTTGAACCTTCCTAGGATTGGCCAGCCTACTGAAATCTCCTCCAGAGCAGTGTCCAGCGTAACACATTCTAAATGAATGTGTTTCTGTAATCATATTACATTTTCAGCATGCAGTAATGTAACACATTTTTGTACTAAATTCAGTAATGCATTATACTGTTTATATAATTAGCTAAACTGTGTGATAATGCATTTCAGGTAAAATGATAAATGGACCGGTTCTTATATACTGCTTCTATTCAAGCACTCAAAGCACTTTATACAACAAGTCTCATTCACCCATTTATACACACAGTCATACAAGCACCTTTTTCTATGTCCAAGTGCTTTCTATCTAACATTCACACTCCAATGAATGCATCAGGAGCAATTCATGGTTCAGTATCTTGCCCATCAATACGTTGGCACGCAGATTGCAGCAGACAGGAATCAAACCACAAACATTTGACACCACTGACAACTGACAACTCCTCCAGGAGGTCATAAAAGAACCCAGAACAATATCTAAAGAACTGCAGGGTTCGCTTGTCTCAGTGAAGGTCAGAGTTCAGGATTAAACAGTAAGAAAGAGACTGGGCAAAAATGGCATCCATGGGTGAGTTCCAAGGTGGGAAAAAACCAAAAAGAGCAAAAATAACACAAAGGCTCATCTCAAATTTGCAAAAAAAATTAATGCTGCTCAACACTTTTGGGAAAATATTATGTGGGCTGAAAAGACAAAAGTTGAACTTTTTGGAAGGTTTGCGTTCCGTTACATCTGCCATAGAATTCTATAAAAAAGAACATCAAAATCCAGACTTAGATTTGATTGAGACACTTTAGCACGATCTTAAATGGGCTGTTCATGTTTGAAAACCCTCCACTGTGGTTGAATTAAAACAATTCTGCAAAGAAGAGTGGACAAAAATTCCTCCACAGCAATGTGAAAGACTCACTGCCAGTTATTGAAAAAGCTTGATTGCAGTTCTTGTTGCCAAGGGTGGCACATCCAGTTATTAGGGCAATTACTTTTTCACATATGTATTTTCCTCTTAATAAATGAAATAATCATTTAAAAACTGTATTTTGTATTTACTCAGGTGATCTTTGTCTAAAATGTAAATGTTTTTGCTGATCTGAAACATGTGAGTGTGACAAATATGCAAAAAAGAGAGAAAGAAATCAGAAAGGGGCCACATTTTCACAGCACTGTATAAGAAACAAACAAAATCATTCACAAACAAGCTCAGCCTCAACCATGATGATCAAGAATATCTTCCAGCTTGAATTAAAATCTGTTCTCTATGAACAAGAGCAGGGGTTTCTGAAAAGTCACCAAATCATTGTCAGTTTATGAGTTAAGTGAACAGAAGCTTACAGTACATTTTACATTTTAAGATGAGATGGTTTTATGCTTAGAAAAGTAAATTAAAACAGGGGGATTTTCCTCAGCTTTTGTCAATCTGGTCACATTTGACCAAACAACCAGCCTGTGACTGACTTTGGTACAGATGGTTATTGAGACTGGGGATGTCTACGTGACTTTCGGTAGATATAATTGTAGAAAAGACTTGCAGAAAATAATAGAGAATTGTTTTTGGAAAATGATACCTTAACAGTGAAAATGGGAACATTGTGACTGTGGCCTTCACACTGTGCTGTGCTTATATTGTAATACCTATTCTGAACTTCAAAATTTTGCACCTGACAAATATCACCCATATTATAATGCCCAAAAAGACTAAAACTAATATAAAAATCAAAAGTGAAATAAGAACCAATTGGACAATACAAAAGTCTATTAACTCTAATCTAAAGCTTTTTGGCTCCAAATAAACTACCCGAGGAAGAGCCTACTGATGAAGAAAAATCATTACTTGAAGTCAAAAACTGTTTTTGTTTTCCTTTCAACATATTGCTATTTTGGTCTGGTAAGAACGTTTGTTTGGATTTACATTTACTTTTGATGAGAGAAAAATATCACTGAGTGGCCTTTCTTAGCTTCTATACCATCTGCTACTTGTAACATAGTAATAAACATCAATCATTCATGGTGATCAGAGTAAAGCTCTACATAAAGATTTGTGACATTTTTTGTGTTGTGCTGTGATGTGCTAAAATATATTTTTTTTGTTTGTGCATAGATAAAATTTCATTATTCAAACAGCAAAAGATGCCTTCAAGGGCAAAAAGGATCCACAACTGCCTTCATTAACAATCTCACTCACAGCCCTGATTCGTTTTAGTCCCAGTGAAGTATGTATTCACAGAAAATCTGCTAAGCAGTAGTATGCAATATGTGTCACTTATAGCATGTTGTACATACATACATTCATATTCCACAATGACTGGGTGCAATGCACGCTGCATATAAATACACAAAAGATTTTTTATGAAAGAAGAATTTATTTTCCTCCCACATCTGTCCCTCAAAACACATTCATCTATGACACTTGAAAACATGAAAAAGAATAATAACATGGTGGAAGGCAGAGTGGCTCATCATCAGAGCAACTTCAAGAAAACACTGAGACAGGATCTGTCATTGTCAACTATGAGAGGCAGAGAGAAAAGGAGGCAGCCAGTAGAATATGTCAGCAGATGTAAAAGAGAACTGCTTCCTCTTTTGCCATTATGCAGTGATGAGCGGCTTCTTTGAAAGGGACATCTACTTGTTAAACACATTTGGTTTGTAACGCATCAGGAATGGTAATAAATTACAACCTACTAAAATAGGAATGCTGCAAAATGTAAATAAACGCAGAATGCAATGATTTGCAGATCATTTTGTGATGTCCCTGGCTGCCTCCACTGCTTGCTACTTAATTTTTTCTCCTTTCTTTTGCTCTCTTTCTCTTCCCCTCTTTTTTATCTTTCTCCTTCACCTTTTCTCTGGGCAGGTCTTATCATAGCTGCGACATCCTCCTGGAGGTGTGCCTGATGAGTTCCAGCTGGATATCCTGCATTTCATCAGCACATTTCCCATCCGTGTACTTATGGAGCAACTCTGTCATCCACTCTTCACCAGATTGTACAATTTCACATTTGTTTTCTAGTTTGCTTTTTCCTTGAGTATTTACCTGCATCTGTCTCTCTTCTTACAGTCCTCTGGTGTGCCTGCCTGTTGCCAGTAGCCTCCAGTCTGAAACAAGCCTTACCACCTGGAAATACTCACTTGCCAACCTAGTCAGGAATACTCATATGTCTTTCATGTTAAATCTCTGAACTGGGCTTGGTGTCTGTGTCTGCTTGTTCTGGTTCAGTCATGATACAATGATCTTGCCAAAACAAGGAAATGCATTCTCCGTCAACAGTGCCCTAGCTAGCCAGGGAGGATTGTTAGGTTGCATTGAGAAAGTCTTAAAATCCTTTGTGGAACATGAGCAGACAGTTAACCAGCAGCAAATCATCTCAGTACCAACCAAATCCCATGTTCAAATTAAAAAAGAAAAGATGCAGTTAATCTCTGCCCCAGTTCTAATCACACCAGAACTGTACCTCCAATTTATTAAAGGTACTCTGATACCAGGGTGAGTGCTCCTGGCAGTTCTCCTTTGAACAAGGTTCAAGAATCCCTTCTACCATCCTTCCATTCTCCTATGTTGTGGGGCTCTTATTATGGTTAGACAGGCCCAGAAAAACAAACCACACCCAAGCAGGGACCTCCCACTTGCCTTTATGTTCCCTCCAGTCTCATTAATTTGTGCTCCCTGGCCCACCCTCAGTGAGCCCAGGTCTTCATTCCCAGATTTTATCCCTGATTTATTTCCTGTCTAACAGGATCTGCTGATCTGATCCTGACATAATCTTTAAGGCTGCTCACCTAATCACTCTCCCCAAACAACCATCAACTCTAGAGACACCTCACCTTTTGCGTCTTCATGTTATCCATCAGCATAGTATCATATTATAACATCCCAAGTTTGGAAAGCATTTTTCAAAGACATTCTCTGCTCTGGGTTCCACCACTGAGGTGACAGCCAAACCAAGAGAGCTAATCAGGAGTTAAAGGCTGCACTCAACCATGTCACTGCAACTCTGCAGTGCTCAGGTGACACCAGGTAAGCAGAGCGTTTCAGCCACAATAGCAGTGTTAAAGTTGGAAAAACGACCCTTTAACACCAAATGGATCATTGCTGACACATTTTTCCAATCCTCCACTGCTCTCTACACCCCGAGTGTGTGTGTGTGTGTGTGTGTGTTTGTGTGTTGTGCTCACTGGGCCGAGAATGTCAGCAGGATTGCTCTACCAATTTGCTTGAGGGTGCCGCCATTAGCACCACGATCATTTAGTAACGACAGAAAACCCCGTTCGGTATCGAGGGGCTCTGCCAAAATATTTTTTATGCTTTAATCCCTGATTAGTAACTAAAAATAGACCTACAATAGAAACGTATTTATGAGGATACTTGTTAATACAAAGAATTGCAACAATCAACTTATGCAGCCTCTAGTTTTCCAACAAAGACACTGATAATGCAGCTGCAGCAGTTTTTTTACGTGCAGTCTGTCTGCACACACGCATGCGCAAAGAGGCGGAGCCGTTATCCAGACGGTGAGCTCAGGTGGAGCCAAAGGAAACGTTTTACATCCAAATCCACAGCACTTTTTCTTGTAACCACCATTAAAAACTTTACTGAGAAACAGCTGGAGGTCCTTCATCAACCACCTGATCAACAAGCGTCAACATAAAGAAATGAGAACTTTGTAGCTGCTACATCCACCGCTGTTTGCTTCACACAGTGAAAAACTGCAGTAAATCTACGGAAGTTAAAATAAGCAGATGAATAAAACAAAGGTATTTCTTATTCGATTACTCAATTAATTGATGGAATAATCGATAGAATACTTGATTACTAAAATTGTTGCAGCCCTAACTGCCACCAACCCCTCCTCCTGGAACTTGCAGCTACCACAGGTTGAGAATGCTCACAACACTCAACCACTGGTCTTAATCCTTTTGATTCTTTGTTAGGTTCATCAACTTCCAGAAGTTTCCTAGGCAGGAAGGAAGGATGTGGCAGTGCCTTTTCTTGTCTTGCCCACAGAAAGGTTTGGAGAGACCAGGGTTGCTCAACAAAAACATACACATAGCGCCAGTTCAGCAGTACATCCCAGATCAGAAAGTTTGGTTACAGACATTCCTTCTAAAACTGAACGTATTCTCCCTGATTCACTGAGCTTTATGCCTTTGAGAAAATTATGAATCCAGCCTCAGAATCAGAAAGAGGTCACCCAACTTTCCATGTGAGTAAAAAAGCCATTCTTGGCACGCTGTTTCTTTACATTTTTCTCGTTTCCCTTCTGATCAGTGACAGGAATGTAATGTGATATGACGTCACATTGCGTCCTAACAAAGCACTTTCTTTATAAAGCAGTGGTGCAATCACTACCTTAGTGAAACATTTCACTGCTTTACTATTCTGAACAATTAATGAAAATAATGATGTCGATTAAGTGTTGGAAAATTACCAACTGCAGTAATGCCATTTCTATTTGTGGCAGTGTGGTGGGCACTGAAATGAGTAACACAAAGAAAACAAACAAACAAAAACAGAGAAGTTTTTTTTTTTTCAGTAGATGTCAGTATTTGTAGAAGAGAGTTGCAGAAAATAATAGAAAATAGTTTTGGCAAAGATACCTTATCTCTGAAACACAGTTGAGCATATTGGACTTCATTCTGAAGTAAGTGAATGCATAAGATCACAAAGATGACCAAAGGGTACTTAAGTGCATCAAAAATACACACTAACCAACTGCCTCTTATTTTCCTTCATGTGCACATGATGCACTTGAAGGCATCTTTTTGGTCCTGTGCTCATCATCTCATTTAGTACATCAACAGAGAGGCCAAATCAGCTGTGACAAATCTTTAATTAGCAGAATTTAATGAATGCGTGTAAATTAAAACAACATTTTAGAAGCTGTCATATAGGACATGGTGCCTTTGTAATTGTACCCTGAAACATCCAACATTGCTTTTGTTACCTTAGTGCAGCAGAAAGTATATAAAATAAGACAAATGAGACATGGGGAAAAAGCACTCTAGTGTACTGATAAAGTATGCTTCCTCAAATGTGGCATGACATTTGAGGAAGCATACTTGGGATATATATAATTTATAATAATATATATCCCATTTTCTCCACTTGCTAAAAAAAAAAGATCTTTAGATCACACTTCAGTTTAATGTATAGAAAAATCTGACTTAATTTTCATAATGTTAGAATATTATTTACCCAAAGCAAAATATACAAAAATCTCACCAATTTATATTGGGATTTTTTTTTTTTATTAATTAACATTTAATTTAATCAAATATTTATATTAGGATTTATTTATAACGGTCTATATAGCATAGGAACAAGGAAGATGATTAAAAGATTAAATAAAATCTTTGTAAAGGTCAGAAATGATGAGCAGATGAATTATTGAGCTTAGAACAGCACACAGACTGTTTAGATATGATGAAAGGGAAGATGTGGGTTATAATTACAGAGTTACCAATGAATAGGAACAAAGATAATAAAAAAGTCTGTAAGATGAACTTGTTAGTTAAAATTTAATCATAAGGCAACTGTTGAATTTGTTTGTTTGCTGCTTGGGTTAGCCCAAATTGTATTTCAACTGTCAGCTATCTTCTTCACAGGAAGCAGCAGGACTGCAGGCCTTGGGCTGTAGCCGGCTTTTCAGCTGGTCTGGCAGTCGTGCCAGAGTGCATGGAGCAGGTTCAGACTGGGCACAGCCGTGTGATGTTTGCTTGTTAACCAAAAAGGTCAGCATTAAAGCAGCTGATGTTTGTCCTTGATCTATTGTAACTGATGTTGAGTAGATTGCTTTCTTCACCTAGGCTTGACTCAAAGGATCAGCATGAAGCCCTGCCTATTTAAGTATTAACTTGTTCAAAAATAAGGAAACACTTTACATATTGTTTGACTAAAATTAAATTTAACTTAATAAAAGAAAAATCCAAGCAAATTAATCTTTTTTAATTGCCATTTTGCACTCCAACCACAAATCCTTTGTTTAATAAAAAAAAACCTCTAACCTACTTCCCTGTGGACACGACCAAAGAATAGTAAAGCAAATAAAATAAAAGATGAAGTACATGTTCTGGTGCATTAAAAAAAAAGAAAGAAAACACTGCTCATAAATTCATTTTCACACAGTCAAAAACAATTCAGTACTTGTTCTAGATTGTAAATCTGTCATAATATTTGCTAAACATCTTTAGCCTTAATATAAATGTCTATTTGCTAATAACCATTTATTAAGGCATTAACATGTTATCAACTATAAAAGATGATAAAATGTTAATGTTCTGTTTGCAAGTTATTTCACTGCCCCACTCCTCCAATGTTTCTTTCTTCATATAATGTCATAAATAGAGATGTGTGGAAACTGTTTTGCTTTATATGGCAACAGTTTTTGTTTTGTTTTTAACAGGAACATGGTCCATTCTTTATAAGCACTCAGAGAAATGTGGCTCAGCCCTGAACTTAAACCTGTTACATTGAAAAGAGGCAGTTACATATGCAAGTAGATCAAAGGAGCTCCAATACGAAAAGTTGATCTGAATTTAATGTTGGTGACAAATAAGACTAGTGACAGCCGGGGGTGCATGTAGTCCCCCCTTTTTCCTCTCCTTCGACTTAATACGAGACATTATTAGGTCTGACAGCACAGTGGTCGGTCTTGAAGGAGAGGATTTGGTCGGTAGATGACAGACAGGAAGGCCAGCAATCATGGGCTTTTTTTTTTTTTTTATCAGAATGTACTGTTCGATGCCGTTTATCCCTGATGATAGAAAATTGCTCTGTTGCCAGGACGCTGCCGCCGAAATAGAGGGCAGGAGCAACATTTCCATTTTCCAGTTTGAAAGCCATTGAAATGAATTAGTAAAAATGAAAAAAAAAAGGGGGGGGGTGGAATGAGAAAGAATCCCCTGATAAACAAAGGAGGGAGCAAACAAAGATACCATTTTCTTTGCCGAGAAGCCACCCTCCTCATTTTTCCTTCTTTTTCTGCAGCAGAGTGAAGGTTTTACTTCAACAGTTGCAAATCACATGCTTGGCTTCTAATGTAGTCCAAGGCCCAGGGCCTGACTTCAAAGACAATCATTTATTTCCCAACCTCCTGGAATAATCAGAGCGCCTTTTCATCTGTCGTGACAGAGGGGAGAGAAAAAAGAAAGAAAAAGAAAAGAAATAAAGAAAGACAGAAATTAGTAAAGAATATTTGACAACGAGGAGCATTAAGCAAACTCCTGAAATGTTTAATGTTTATTAGGGACAAATGAAGAGCAAACTTTACAGATGGAAAAAAAAAGAAGAAAGACGAAAACTGGGTGAAATCAAATTTTCTGCACGTTTCTTAAACTGATAGCTATATATTTAGATACAGCATGTATGGAAAATATATTAATTTTCTTATATTATCATTATTATTGATATTTATGCTGCTACTACTACCATTATCGTCACGGTCATCATCATAATTATTATCACATTAATCACATCTCCAGTTATGAAGGACAAACCTTGTTGCAGATATTACACTGCGCGTGAGCTAAAAATATATACATACATAATCTGAGTAATCTCAATCTAAATAATATAAATTATATGTTACATAAATCATATTAATTATTCCCAGGTCCTATCTTTTTCGTTGAAGTGATAGAATTAAATGTGATTACGTATTGTGTGTGTCAGTGTCTGAGAGGCCAGCAGTGCGGGGGGGGGGTGTCTGTGTCCGAAGAGGCAGGTGGTTTTACAACCTCCACAGACTCTGAGCGTGCCGCCGGTGCGCGCCATATGTGGCATGCAGTCTGATGGATGGAGAAATGTCACATGGATTATGGTGAACCTTTAAGAAAGGATATCATAAATGGTTCAAGGACACTGAACGTCTCACCACAACTGTGTCAGTCTTTGTAGGCACTTTGTAGTATATTTGTAGTAAAGGCCTTTACAGCTGCTACAGTAGCATTATTGTTTGGGAAATAATCATTAAAATGGCTGGAATCTCAAAAAAAAAGTGTGGCCACTTAAGCAACCTAATCTCATTTAGAGATGTGAGGGATGAAAAGAATGTTTTAGCTGCAGGACTGAGAAAGAAACTTAACTCAGTGTGTCTAAACTGCGGATCACAACACGTGTGTCCAATAATGCTCAAATTTAGAGCACAGACAGGCTAAATGAAGTCATGATTAAGCATTTAAAACCTCACAAAGATATAAAATCAAAGTGCTATCTATTCTCATATTTGAAATATGCATAAACATTTAGTCTTTTTTTACAGGATTAAACTTTGCAAGAAATATGCAAATGAGCCCAATGAAAAAAATCCTGTTGTTGGGGATCCTGTTGTATTGCAGGTAACATGTCTCCTAAGAAAACACCTACGCACACATCCCCCTAATAACCAAATAGTGGGCCCTCAAACAGGCAAGCCCTGGCTCACATATAGAAATTAATGCCCCCGCTGAAGGAAGTGCTGCACACAATAGCCGATACTGACTGCAAAATAAAAGAGCGTGAAATTTAAGAGCACACTGTGAACTGAAGTGGAAGGAAAGTGAGGAGAAGAGGAGTCCCACCTGGTGAAATCTAGTGTGCTTGCAGAGCCTGTCTCATTCTTTGCTGCTTCTTATGGTTGTAGGAGCCTGTCAGGTGATAGGTGGTGCACCTTAGGACACTCCTACCTGAAACTGCTGCTCTCCCTGGGTTTTGTTTTCGTCTTTTGCCAGCAGAAAGTTTGAGAAGTTGAGTGAATTAAGTGTAGTTTAAAAAAAAAAATATATATATATATATATATATATATATATATATATATATATATATATATATATATATATATATATATATATATATATATATATATATATATATATATATATATGTATATGTATGTATATATATATATATATATATAAATGTTGCTGGAAACAGGCAGGCTTCTTCAGATGTGGTAAATGTCTGCCAAAAGTGCAAAACCTTGTTGCAGTGAAAAGTCACCTTTAAGAAAAAGATCAGCTCACAGTTATTCTCATTTGCACAATTTAATCATGTCCCTTAAAAAATAGTGTTAAAGCTGAATCCTGTACACAGATTTAGCTTTTATTTACACAGAATATGGTTCATATGTATTATATAAAATAATCAAATTTCCCTATTCTCATCATCAGACCCTTTGTGCATAGTTTGGCCCTGCTCAGGTTGTTATTATCACCAAACCCATCAATATAGCCATTGCATTAATCACATCTCTAATTTCTTTAAATTCCTCTGAAGTTAATCCTTAAAAAGTAAATTCTATATAATACCAAATAAATAAGAAAAAATTATGCAATATTAGCACAAATGTCAAATGGTTTAAAACACTGTTTAAAAATGCCAGAATACATCTATCACTGAACAACAAAGAAACACATTTAAAGCTTCTCAAATCATTCAGGCATATGGAAGTAAAGTCCAGCTTAACACCATCAGCTTTCCAACAACGTTAAATAAACTGCTGTGAAAACTAGCAAGCAGTGTCCAGTGTCCTCTGAGTTAACAAACCACACATCACAGATCAACTTAATGAGTTGGCCAGGAGATCATTTCTATAGCCAGCTTCATAATATCACAGTTATTGATTCATTGGCTGGAAAACCCCTCAGAGGCTTTATTTTCATTTGCACTGAACTGTCAGATTTGAGTGGAGACATTTTTTAGGACTTTGTCCATTTTGGTGAAGTGAAGGTAGCCAATTATTGTCATCATTGCCCTTGAAAATGCATTACGCCTCACCTGAGGGCTCAGCTCAATCAAAGAGACTGAAGGGGCGATTAACAGATGACTTCTGACCTCAACCCATCGCAAAAAAAAATCACCCAAAAAAATGGCCAGACAGCAATCAGCATTTCGCATTCAGCTACGTGTTGCAAACTTTCTTATTGTTGACATCTAACCTTGGGCATCAGGATGGCAGCTCTGGCTTTGGGACCTTGAACACTGACTTCTATCATCACTGCTTGAAAACAGATCTGACACTTCTATCCTAAATTTGTTCAACCTTGAGTATGTTTGGAGAGAGGCCAACAGAGCATATTTAATTTGCGAATGTCTTTGCAGATTTTTTTTTCGTAAAAAATTATTAAATTGTTAGATTTTATGATTTCATTGGCAGCACTCAGGTTACCATGTTAAGCACCGATTGGCAGTATATGACTGGCAGTATGTCTATAAAAGACTAATGTAATTGTAAGTAGATATAAATACAATTTACTGTTACTAATGTACAATATTGCACATTTGTCACCAGCTACAACTTGATTAAACACAAGCCCAAACAAAGGGGTTTTATATTATAGAAGGCTTATTAAATGCTCGTGTCCTTAAAATCATAAATAATGGTACATACTGGATGTATCAAAAGTAACAAATAATGAACTGTTATTGTTGTTGTTGGGATAGTTCAGATGATTTTAATGTGTGCTTGATTCAAGAAAACTCATAAAGGAGGAAAAAGGCTCTTTTATGGCGAGTACTGAGAGTTTAAAATCAAACCTAAAACCATCCAATGGGCTGGAGTTTTAATTCAATTTAAAATAGATAATTGTGCTTTCTGCTGAACCTTTTTATGGTCTCAATTAGTGTGTGAGTGCAGCTTCCTCACCTGAAAGTTGAAAGATGAACATGGGTCAGGCAGAATAATTAAAATGGGCATAAATATACGGTGTGGTGTTTTTCATTTCAACTATCAGCAAAAAATGAGATTGATTTTTATTAAAGAGAAATGCCTGTGAATAACTTTGTCTCTCTCTTTGTTTCCCCATTTCCCCCCTCTCCATTGCCTCTCCCTGGCTTTTCCATAACGCCTACCTACCTCTTATGTCCTCCCTCCACCTCACCCAACCCCCCATCCATGTCCAGCCACTGGTCTTCATCTCTCCTCCATCCCGTCCCCTTCTCTCCTCTCCATCTCCCTCTTCATACCCACTCTACCCCTCTCTCCCTTTCCCCTTCAACCTCGCTCCCTCTCCCCAACCCCACACCTCTACCCCCCCTTTTCCTTCACTCTCCCCCCACCCCATCCGATAGGTACGCCTCCATCCCCTCTTGGCAGCTCCATCTCCTCCTCGCCTCCCCCTGTCTCTCCATCCTCTCCCTGGTTGGTTTCCACAGCTGTGGTGAGTGAGGGGCAGATGACCGGAGAATTGGCCCCTGGGAGAGCGCTGAGCCATCCTGGTGCTATTAGGCTCGTGGCTAATAATAGGTGTTTCAGACCGGGGGAAGATCAATCAGGGGGAATCATGGGGAATGTTCAGAGCAGCGCTTTTTACACATCGGCCCAGATGGATGAAATTACACTTGTCAGTTTTTAGTTGCATTACTCACAAATTGGTTGTCTACTCTTTTTTTTTCCTCCCTCCCTCTCTCCCTCCCTCGCTCCCTCTTCTCTCCTTTCTCTCTCTTTGCCCCCATTCATGTGTCAGTGGCCTGCTAAAAGGATTCAGTGGTGAAATCCCTGTCATTTTTGTCTTTTCCCTGTTAGCCCCCAGCCAGTAACTCTTTTGCCTGCATGTATGCACTTAAGAGAAATCAGTGGAAGATCTCGCCTTATAGCTCAGCCACGTTCGGTGTTGAGGCGTGCACCTGAACTTGTGCATGTGTTCTGCATGTATATCAAAAAAAACAAAAAAACATTTGACTGGAAATCAACTGATAGAAAGTGAATGATAATAAATATCAGTGAGTTTCTTTAAGCCAACATTCACAGCGTTTCCTTTCCATTAAAGGATGGTCTGATTTTTATGTTTCACATTGTTGTAATATGAAAGTTTTTTTCTTAGTTTGTGAGTGTTAGTCTAAGAAAATGAGAACTACTACACTAACCGCTGTCAGGTCAAAGATCAAAGAAGAATCTGTCCTATATTTTATAGTTCAGAGTAAAACTGAAGTTTTGAATCATGCTTTACATATTTACATAAATTTTGTACCTCAACCAAATTGCTAAATGTGTGAAATTCAATAATTATATTGTTACTTCAGAATAATCCTGTATAATTGCAATGTAATTAAACCTGTCAAGTGCAAATGAGACATTCAGGCTGTATCTCACAGTTTGAAAGTGAATAAAATTCACCACGCAATAGTCAGTCTCTCTGGTGTTTATTTTAAACATTCACTGACTTTTCCAATTGCAGCCTATGCACTAAATTTGCTGCAGAAAATATAAAAAGGACGCACACAAGCAGAAAAGCTTTTCGGCTGGAGTGAGACGAAATATTGGAAAAGAATTAAATCAGGTAGAAATCAAAGCTTTGGGCAGCACAATGCTTCTTGACTATTGTCACTCCTGTTATTCCTTTGGTAACTGATTGATACAGACAGAATTTTTTTTTTTTTTGAAAATGTTAAGCTGAGAATATGATTGCAGAGTCAGAGATGTGGTAATTGAATGACCTGAGCGTTTCTGTGCAATTGCAGCGAGAGAAGCAGCTCGGTTGAGGTGAAAGGGGGTTTATGCATGGCAGTGGATGCGAGCCAAAGAACACATCATCTAAAACTAAGCTCCTGATGTGTTAGCCTACATGATAACTAGCACAGTCGGAAAGGTGACCGCGGAGGCTGAGAGGGGTCGTTTTGAGGCAGCCACACAACAGCTATTTGTGTCAGTGATTTCCACTTCTGACTCGGCGTTGACAGACTGAAATGTTTAGTGTTTACAATGCCTTCCTTGCAACTTGTCCTCACATTAGCTTTCTTCCTCTTGATGTGGCTATGTCTTTGGCTCAGAAAGGTGGGGTGGAGGGTATAGCGTTGATATATTAAAGTGCTCGGCTGTGTGAGACAAGCGGCTACTACACCCTGGTATCAAAACACTGGCAATGACAATCACAGCAAAAGACTGGCTGAAAGTAGCTGCTCTGAATAGCCCACTGGGGAGACATCAATACAGCCCCCCAGATGTTGGGGTCTCCCGGTCCAGCCCAATGGAGCGATGTTCCTCAGTCTGATTGCACAACTGGAGAGGGCTGAAAACAGAAAGGCTTCTTTGAAACAGAGAGGCTGAAAGCTCGGTAGCCATGGGGGGAGGGAAGCGGGCCCTCTGTGAGAGAGTTTCCTTAGCAACAGAAAGAATGACATCCTGACTTCCCAGCAAAACTCGTCTCAGGGCTTCTGCTGGATATTTCCATGTGGTGAGCATAAAAAAAAAAGTTCAAAAGCTGATATAAAGACACACACTCCCTGCTTCTTCCATTTATATTGAAATGAGTTTTTCCCCCCTCAGCTCGGCTTGTGTGTAGTGAATACAGAGAGTCCTAATGTATGTATTTTGCTCATTTTACTGTGTCTGGCGTTTCCGCGCCTCTCCTCTGTGACTCTGTGTTTGCCTCCTGCTGTGGTAAACACAACATTGCTATGATAGCACATGCATTTCAGAAAGCTCAAAACACTGCCGAGGAGCCGAAACATTTTCTCTCTCTCTCTCAATTTCTTCTCCCTCTCCCTCTGCTTCTGTCAGTCCTCCCTCTCACTTCCAGCCAAGGTATTCAGCTCCGATGATTGCAAACACGCATAATGACAGCATCTCCCGGGGGCCAGCGGAGGTACCCCACTGATGCTGAGAGACTCTATCCTGTCGTCACATTGCAGGAAATTTCTCGGCAGTGTGCACTGGAACCTGGTGAGCTTTGGCAAGGCACCACCAGAAGCTGGGCTGGCTATGTTTTTTTTTTTTTTTTGTTAATAAAATGAAGTGCAAATTGTGGCAGGCTCGTATGCATTGGAACAGCTCACTGCTTCCTCCCATTACGAGGCCAGGGCGAGCGCCATGGAAGCATAAGCGTGAATACATTATAAAGTAATGAGGAAACATCCAGGAGAGGGTCACGGGGGGCGTCAAGCGGCTCCAGGGGCCTTACGAAGAGCTTTCAGTGTGCTCCGTGATGGATTAGTCATTCGTGT
The DNA here is from genome assembly GCA_024447675.2 of Pterophyllum scalare. Lineage (NCBI taxonomy): Eukaryota > Metazoa > Chordata > Actinopteri > Cichliformes > Cichlidae > Pterophyllum > Pterophyllum scalare. The sequence goes on from JAMQGT020005337.1 coordinate 132,697, forward strand.
TTGAAGAGCGAGCGAGAGGTGGAGTTCAACAATGTTACACACAGCAACAGTTGCTAAGAGTTGCAGCGAGCGAGGTCTATTCAGTCAGTGAATATGTACAGTTGGTGCTGAACAGGAATATAGGTGAATAGAGATAGCGCTGTTTTGTGTATCAATGATGATGATTGTGACATTTCTAACAATGCAGTGTAATATTCATGAACACCGAAACACAGCTAGGAATCATGGGTACTGGAGAGGATGATAATGTAAACCATTCATGCCGTAGCAGCATGAGAGTGGCTAAGACAAAATGTCACTGATATTTGGTATCTGAGGCAAATCTTTGTGGATGTAAAATGACATCCTAATCCCCGCCATGGCTGCAGCTGGAGCGCATCATTGTGTAGGATCAACCCCAGAGTGAAGCCCACAGGCTGCAGCCTGGTAAGGTACTTAGAGATAAATCATACTCATCACCGCTCACCAGCAATTGATTACACTGTAACAAATTTCTGTAAAAGTGCAGGAGATTTAGTACAATAATGCAACCATTCTTAGTGACTACTGTTGAATCCTGTAAAGCCTATTGTACATTTTAAGGGTATGATGCTGTACTTCTTCTTTGATAAGAGCAAAGTCTCATTGGACTGAAAATATTCACGTAGAAATCATGAATTTTGAAGAATTTTGTGTTCAGACTTTGACTGTTGTTGATGTGTGATGTGGTTTCCAGTGAACAAGAATAGTGATTTAGCTAGCGATGGGCAACTATAACCATGACCCAAGTAGCAGGTAAGCCAGGCCCAGCAAGTGTTTGTTGAATAATATTTTACAGCAAACTCTTTTGGTGAGATCACAGCTTGAAAATTAAAATAATTACAGTATAATGGCAACCAAACATCAGCCAGTAAAATACTAGAGCTTGACAGATATAGAATTTTAAAGACTGATAGTGATACCGATATTTGGTCATTTAAATAATTGGCAGATAAGCCAATATTGCTTTCTTTCAGGTGCATGAAACATAAACAGATTTCCCTAACATTTGTTATGTGTAGGTATTTATGAGACCTTACTAAGACTATGACAACGGAGTTTAAAAATAATCTTATTTTACTCTTCACAACAGGAAGTTGCAGAGTGCCCTCTGGTGGACAATTATGCAACATCAACACTCACAATGGTGTTTATCCTCTTTGCCCTTTAATTTTTAAAATTTTCATTTATTGGCTGTTCTAAATGCCAGTACCAAGATATTAGCAAATAGTTAATATCAGCTAATATATGAATCGTGCTCTATAAAATACTGTAAAGTTGATATTCTGTAGGGTACAGTATAACATTATCATAGCTAACTAAATTAAAAACTAAAGCTAGACATTAAAAACATTTAATTAAGTGAAATAAAAATAAAAACTAAATAAATTTTGTGAGCTTGTAAAACTAAGATAAAATTAAAATATAGAGGAAATATCCTTAGTTTTAGTATTTGTTAATTTCGTAAAATTTGTTATCACAACTTGTGTTGATGAGGCTTTGAGGGACATGTTTATTAAGACTCTGGATGTCTACAAGTCCATGAGCCAGCTGCTTTCAAAAAGTTCAGTTTTTATTGTAATACCTATACTGCTTTTCTTAAGTCTTATCTATGGCATATATCCTCCATGCAATAATACTTAAAAAGACTAAAACCTTCACTAAAACTAATAACTAATAACAATAAAAACTAAACTGAAATGAGCAAACCTCTTTCTGGAAACTAAATGAAACTAAACTTAATTAACAACAAAAACAAAATAAAAAGAATTAGAAAATAAAACCTATAACAACCGTGGTACAGTAGCATTTTTTTAAAGGTAAGAAACTGCTGCAGGTTACAGTAGGCGCACTGTAAAATAACAGTATGATGCTGGCAAATCTAACTGCCAGTACTTTACTGTAATTTAACTACACTTTCTTACAGTGTATCAGGAATTATCGAGCCCTGTTTTAAACCCGGCTCAGAAAGTGTCAGAAAGTGTTGAACTGGCAAACTTACCTGAGAAAGCCAGCAATGAGTGCCTTACTACAAACTGTCCCTGCCAATCATCTATCACACAAACAGGCCCTCATTCTATACATTCCTGTAGGGTGGGATGGGTGGGTGGGTGCACACTGGTTTGAGCCCACTGCTTTGGAGCCACTTTCTCCGCAGCGCAAACGCCCTCCCTTTGGCATTCAGTCACTGATGAGTCCGTCGAGCTGCAATGGAGTCGCCTGATGGAACGCCATGGCAACGACCGACACCTGGCAAGAGTTCATCCCACCTCTTCGCTCTCTCTCTCTCTCTCTCTCTCTCTCTCATCCCTCTTTCCCTCCCACTCCTCCCCCCTACTAGATGCTGGAACATATTTCCCTCAGACTGACTGAAAGCCCCTGTGAACAAATAATGGGTGCACGCCAGTCTAAATAAAGTGCGGTTTATGAGTTGTGGTCAGAAATGTCTCCCCCCCAACCCCCTCTCTCTTGCTCTCTTTTTAATGCTCGGCACAAAAAAACAGTTGCCAACATTTTTTCCTTTTTTTTCAGGTCATATGGCTGGTTGGTGATTATACAAAGCCATTTTTTCCTTTCTCGCAGTGAGGCAAAAAGTCAAATAAAAGAGAGCGGCTCCATGCTAGTAGTCTGCAAACCCATTTTTGTAGAATGGAACAAGTCTCCCAAGCCAAAACAAACCAACATGTCCCTTTGCCATTTTTCAGCTCCAGCTTTTCAATAATATGCTAGACCTTGGCGTTGAATAAATCTTCTGTAGCAAGCTTCAGCTGTAGGCTGTGTTATCAATTAATCAAATTAATCAAGACTGGAGGGAGTTATGCAAGATCCTTGCAACTGACTGAGAGGCTGCATAAATGTTTAAGTAAACCACTGTTTGATAGAAACCCCAGAAATATCAATCACAGACACTGAACTTAGTGATGATGGAGGATCCTGCAGTGTTGTTTCAGACTTATTTGCACTGAAATCAGGTTCAAGAGTTGAATTAATGTGTAATTAAATGAGTAATTCAACATTTGGGGAATCACCAAGAGGGACCTGAGTAGACTGATAAATTTCATGGCTTTTACAGACCTGAACTCAAAACATAGTCAATTGCGGTTAAGACTGGGATTCAAAGTGAAAAATAACCCTACTACAAGCTGACACTTGTACCAATTAGACTGCAAATAAAATTTAAGAAGAATGTAAGATGAATTATGGAGTCGGGGGAGCAAGGGCATTGTATGTGCTAGCTAATTTAGGATGACTAACAAAAATAAGAAAAAAAAACTCACGTCAGAGCTCGAAAGCATCTGAGAAGTATTGCGTGAATGTAGTTTGAATTTGACGCTGCACATGAAAACATTTGCAGATTATGGCTATTTGCTGAGTTTGCAGTATCATTAGCTTACCCAAGCTAGGCAGCTAAATATCTCTCTCTCATAGTAAATTAATGAGTTTGTTGCTATTTACATGATGGGTGAAAGGCTACTAATATGAACTCATCTAAAGTACAGTAGGATACACGCTGTCTGAAACATCGCACACAAAGAATTTCCAGGTGTTCATTTTTGGTAATAAAAGTACTCTAACAGTGTACATTTTTGTGGACATAACACTTTAACAGTTACTTTTTAGTGGCAGTAAACTTGTAATGGTAGCTTCAACCCATCCATCCCTCTCCACGGCCACCTCCTCCAGCTCTTCTGTGGAGCCAGCCAAGAGCCAAGAGCTTGTCCTCAATCTGCCTGGGGGCTTCTTCCCAGCAGAACATACCCGAACCACCTCACCCAGGAGGTATCCTAGTCAGATGCCTGAAACACCTCAGCTGGCTCCTTTCCATGCGGAGGAGTCACGGCTCTACTCCAAGTCCCTCCTACCTGACCAAGTTCTTCACCCTGCCTGTAGGCAAGAACCCAGACACCCCTCAGAGGAAGCTTATTTCTGCCACTTGTATCCATGATCTTGATTTTTTGGTTACTACCCATAGCTTGTGACCACAGGTGATGGTAGGAACATAGATTAACCAGTAAATCAACAGCTTCGCTCATCATGTAACAAGTTACTTTTAAAAGTCATGGTAAGTTTAAAAGCAGCGTTCAAAAGTAAAACCAGTGTGGACGCAATCACACACAAAGCATCACCAACAGCTAACAAGATAAATCCCCGTGTCAGATAATAAAAGCAGAAGCATTGTAAGTCGATGCTAACTGACTATTTTCACTTAGTCTCCTGGTGATTTTTCACATTCATAAATACACAAGCTATCAAGGCTTGGTTTAGCAGCCTGTGATTAGTGGCTTGGTCAGTGCCTTGGTTTGGTAAAGCCCTTAGTCTCTGTTTCTTTGTGTCTGGCAGCATTTATTGTACCTCATTTTGTCCCCCTAAAACCAATCTGACGAGGCCAAGTTTTGCCAGCAGAAAAATCAAGACGTCTGTTGCTGTAAAATAAAATAAATAAAAAAAACTTAGAGGTTTTAGCACAGAGAGAAGCACAATGGATTGCATTTTCTACCAGAAATTATGTCTTCCATTTCAACAACTCCTTGTTAGATTAAGTTTCCAGCACACAGAGCTTTCTTCGCTTCTTTCTAATGTTTCTGCAGTGAAGCATGTGGCCATCACAAAATTATTTATGCTAAATTGCCAAAACTATAGGAGGTATGGAATAAAAGTGGAAAAGAGAAAACTGCAGAGAGACGCTGATGGTGGCTCATAAAACTGAGAGACAGAGTAATAATTTTAAGTAGTGTAATAGAGCTGTGTTTAATTCCAGTAGGTGATCACGCTGTTCTCACCAGTCACATTTATGCATGCACGCAAGGTGGAAAATACCTATTTCTATGTCAATTACAATTGTACACGTACTTACAATCACTGCGTGAGCCATACAACCCTCAGCAGCTTAAAGGAAAACTTTGCAGAACAAATCGTGCATTGCCACACTTTTTAAAAGGTGTGGTAAACTTTATTATAATGTCACAAAAAACACACACACAAGTGGTATTAGAAATAAGAGCGGCAGCATATAAATTCTGTGTTTATAGAGACTTGAAGCGCTCTGGATAATGTCTACATTTTGTTTTACTTTGAGGCACAAAAAGCCACTCAGGGGTGTGGGAGTGATGCAGACTCTTTGATTACAGATTCTACCAGAGGTATTGCACATTGGCCAGAACATTCAGTATATAAATCAAGGACTGAGAGGTGCTGCGTGTGTGTTAATGAGCATTAAAAAGCTCTTAAAGTGTAATCATCTTCATGGACCCTCCACATGGCCTCCTTTTTTTTTGCACTATCACTCCTAACCGCAACCTCCTCCAGGCCAACAATCATGAAACCAGAACTCTTGACTCACCCAGCTCACACTACAAAGTTATAGGAGCTTTCAGAGACAATGGAAGTAGAGGAAACAGAAACAGTGATGATATCATTGCATTTAGTACAACAATCTCAAGACAGACTACTCTCAGATACTGCAGAAGAACACCAGAGTTAGCTGTGCACGGATCTGCCTTTATGGGAATAATTAAGTCATGTGTCTATTGTGTAAATTGGACAACACATATTTGTTCATTCACTGGGAAAATTTGTGCTTTTCGCAGGAGAATATGACCCTCCCTTCACGCTCCTGAATGGACCGTCTGGGATAGATGAGAATGACAGGTGTGACGTGGGCAAAATACTAAACACACAGCCTAAAACAATATTCTTTGCGCTGATCGAGGAAGAAAAATAGGTGATAATGAGTTTGTACATGCAAGCTACTTAGATGTGACTTTGAAAGATTTGAAAAAAAAGTGACAGATGTTGATTTTGGCTACCTGAAATTTCACCTAAATATTTTTTTGTGTTTTATATCAAGCAACGAGTTGCTGAAGAGTTAGTAAAAAAGAGGAACTTTGGTTCTTTTTAATAGGAAATATTTAGCTCTGTGTTGTAGATATTTCAAGCATTTTTATAACTGTTAAGGGCAAGATTGTGGAGTCAGGATGACTCAAGCATATCTGCTCAGTTACTAAGGGACTGCTGGCTTAAATCCCAGTATCTTAGTCAACAGAGAAAACCAACATTGCCATTAAGCAAAGAAACTATCCAGAGATACTTGAAGGATCTGTTCTGTATAAAGACCCTCCCATGAGGATTCGTGATAGGGTACAGTTAGGTCTTGCACAGAGGACATAGTTAGGGGTTATAGATAAGTAGCAATTCAAAGTGGTAAGTAGAAATCTAATATGAACTACTTAGAATGCAGCTATTGTGCTGAACAGCTGGAGCATAGGTGGTTTTACCTGATGGTATATATACAGTTAGGTTCATAAGTAAGAAAATTACAGGGTTTTTTTGTACTTTTTTTTATCACCTCAGTGGACTTTAAATCCAACAATCAAGATGTAATTGAAGTGCAGACTTTCCGTTTTAATTCAGGGTTTAATGCAGGGAAGAGTATTGCATTGTTTATGAATTAAAGCTATTTTTATACAAACTCCTCCGTTCTTAGAGGCTCAAAAGTAATTGGACAGTTGACTGGAGATCTGGAGTTAATTCCAAGTGTTAAAGTTGCATTTTGTAGCTGTGAGGGAGGTTGTCATTAGGCTGAAAAACAAAATAAACCTATCACAGAGACAGCAACAACTTTAGGAGGGGTAAAATCAACAATCTGTTTCATTCTTGAAAAGAATAAATGCGCTGATCATTGAACAGCACCCAAAGGACTAAAAGAAAGTAAGTGATGACAGAATTATTTCCATGGTTAAGAAAAGCAACTTCACAACATACTGCCAAGTCAAGAACACTCTTAATGAGGTATGGTGCATCATTGTCAAAGTTTACAATCAACAGATGCCTCCATGAAATACAGTTTACAACATGGCACAAACCTCTGGTTATACTCAAGAACATTAAGGTCAGATTAGCCTTTAAAAGAGACTGCACCATTCTGGAGGGGGGAAAAAAAGATGAACTTATACCAGAAGGATGTGAAAAGAAAAGTATGGAGAAGGAGAGGAACTGCTTGTGAAGCACACCACATCATCTGTCAAACATGGTGGAGACAATGTAGTGGCATGGACAAGTATGGCTGCCAGTGGAAACGGGCCACCAGTGAAGGATAAATTGTGAAGTGTACAGGACTATACTCTCTGCTCAGATTCACACAAATGCTGGAAAACTGATCTGACAGCGCCCCACAATGCAAATGGATCATGACCCAAAGCAAACTGCGAAAGCAACCGAAGAGTTTCTCAAGGCAAAGAAATGGGGTATAATTTAAGTCAGTGACCTGATCTCAATCCAACAGAGCAGCTTTTCAGTTACTGAACACAAAACTGAAAGCAGAGAGCCAGTCTGTGTAAGTGTCTGTGGATGCATGTTGTACCATGCTTGCTAGCATTGATTGATAACTTACCAATTGAGCCTCTCATGCAAATATAGTCATTGCTTGCCCAAGAAAAAACAACATGATAGACTACTATAGACATCAAAACATCAGCTTTTATTTACAGTCTTGTTTCTGGATCATCTTGTTTGCAGAAAGTTAAGAGAGAGAGATTCTCAGGGCTTTTTAGCGAGGTAGAGTTTGATACCTCAACATAGCTATATAGCACAGACATAGAGACACAACATAATAACAATTTGTTTTATGACAGGAGAGAGCAAATACCACATATTGTTCAGCTGAGTACGTTTACTGGTTTACAGAAAGTATCTTTATTTCTAAATACCACAAACATCTAAATACCACAAACATCCAAACATAAGGTTGCCCCAACCTGCGTAAACAGGTAATGTGGCAGTGAATGTTTTTGAATGCAACCTTGATTATAAGTAGGAAACCTTTCCATACTGTGGCCAACCACACACTCTAACCCTTAGATTAAATAAATAAGTGTAGGGGAATATATAATTTCAGTGCAAGTTCAGCATATATGAGCACAAGTAACTGTAACACTAACTCATTCCAGCTCTGGGATGTATTAGCTTTCAGTGCAAAATTAAACAAATCTGCTTCAACATAACCACCTTAAAATGGCCGTCGTAAATTATCTCACATTAACAGTCGCTTCTGGTGTATAAAAATGTTGTAGCTCAGTTATAAGAAGACTGGTGTAGAGCAAGAACGGGACAAACATTGCTCTGTGCACTTGATTACAACAAATAAATACTTCTGGGAGAGGGATACATCTTCCATGAGAGAGTACACTATATGGAGCGCAGCACCAGGATGTATTTATGAAGTGGAGCAAAGAAACCTGAAATGCCAATCTCTCCATGAACAGCGGGGAAGGGATGGTTGGTTACAGAACATTTTCTGACTCACTCATTCAAACTGTGTTTTACAGCGCCGACACGCACTCATGACATGCAGCTAAAATGCTGCCTAATAAATATCGCCTCCGTTTTTATGCCTGCTTTGAGGTAGCCCCAATTAACCAGGCACTACACGCACTCCCCAGTGACATATGTCCCAGCTGGAGCCAAAAATAACACTGCAGTGAGGGAGGATGGAGGATGAAGGAGGAGAAGGTGGGTACTTTGTTGTGTGTCTAAGTTGCATGATTAAGTATCAAAGCCTTGCATACTGTGCTGTGCTTTTTTGGGGGGGGGGTTCTAAGGTGTGCAGTGGCTCAGATTTTCAATTCAAGTGTGGCTGCACATTTGCATTAAGAGTGTAGCTGGGTCTGTGGTGGAATCTCCCAGAGGAGCGCTTCAGAGGCCGAGGCCTGGGGCAATGAGAGGAGCCTGCTTCTATGTGAGTGAGGTCAGGGCAGAGCCACCTGCGAAGAGACGGAGGATTATGCAGAGGATTGATCAGAGTCTAAAAACACATATGGCTGTGCAGCAAAGTGAGAAAACAAACAATAAGATACAACACAGGCTTCTGCAGGGTGGAGCCTGCGCAAAGACGAATACGTGTGCCTGCACACCTGCAACAACATGTCTCCTGAGTGGCTGTTTTCTCTGCATCTTCTATTCGACTGGTCAACCTCCTCTCTGTATTTTCAGCTCTCAGTCGCCTTTCACCTGAAGAATCTGACCAACCCATAAACCTAAAGCACTTTGACCTTATGCCTATAAAGCAGAAAAACTAATGAAAATTTTACATTTGAATTAATATGCTTGTGGCACAGTGTTTTAAATATTCTATCAAGGCAAACAGTTACACTGCAGTATTCGACATGACAACTGGAAAAATTATTATATAACTTTAGGCCACTGCGAGAGTGTTAGCAGAACCTTAAGTTAATCTCGTCTTTGCTCTGCATTTGGTCTTGCTCGATGACTAAGAGAAGTATCTGGCTCTTTAGTGCTTTGCTACAAAATATGAACAAATTATTGAGTCACACCACTTAATCTTTGAATTCAGGTGTTTTCAGTCCCATTGCCACAGGTGTATAAAATCAGGCACCTAGCCATGCAGTTTGGCTTTACAACCCTTTGTGAAAGAATGGGTTGTTTTAAAGAGCTCAGTGAATTCAATGAGGTGCAGTAATATAATGCTACAATTCCAACAACTCAGTTCACAAAATTTCCCTGCCTTCTAGATATTTCATTATTATTATTATTGCAATGTTGCAGTGTTGAAACATTTAGGAACCACAGCAACTCAGACACCCAGTGATAGACTACGCAAAGTTACAGAGCAGCGTCGCTAACTGTTGAGGTGCATAGTGTGTAAAAGTCGCCAACTTTTTCCAACTGCAGCGCCCCAAACCTCCACTGGCATTAACATCAGCGCAAAAACTGTGCACCAGGTGCTTCACGGCATGGGTTTCATTTAGGTGGCACAGTACTTTTGCGCATAATAGTCTATATACTCTAACAGCTAGTCTCGATCTTTTTATAAACCTGAAAATCATCTCTGAGATGTTCTGTAGCACTGAAGGTCTCTCACTATATGTTACACAACACTCTGTTATGATTCGGCAAAACTGGGTGGGTTGAGGCTTCGTGTTCCTTCTTCTCCTTTTTAGTCTTCTTTCAATTTTCTCAGGTGGTTTTGAGGGCAGAGTCGCTCAGTGTGGCTCAATCTGGAATCTACCGATTTAAGAATCTGCTTTCTCGCAGTCTGGTAGAAACTCAAGCTGCTCCTCTCTACTTTCTCTCCACCACTTGGACCTCCGGACATCTGTGACCCACACCCAGCCAGCCTGCCCGCTTTCCACCTGCTCCCCGCAGATACCCACCAGGCTGTTCAGTACTCCCTCTGAGCTGAACCTCTTCGTGTTCATCTCATTCAGTTCACACACCAGTCGTCAGCGCTGCCGTGATCCCGTCCACTCCGAAGCAGTATTCCTTTCTCCATCACAGCCCCCACACTGCTCACCTTCCTTAAAATAAAATTTACTTAATTTAACACAACCACTTGTTGAGTCTGCTTAGTGGGTCCAGTTGGCCTCACATCATGACACTCATCAGCGTGAACGGTAGCTGTTTAAGAACTGCTGCTGCTAACTTTCCTTGAGCTTTGTAAACTGTGATTACTTTTATGTAACTGCTGTTTGCAATAAATCTGGTGGTAGTGACATAAATCTTTACTGGTAAATCCTTGAATGTAGACTACAATAATTGAAATGTACCCACAACTCATTGTAACTATGATTAGTATGGTGCTGCACTACAGATTCCAAACCCACGAACCAAAGAGCCAAAAACTGAACAGCTGATCCTTTTAATGCAATAGTTGTAATTTGTTTCTTGAATCTTGATAAAATTGTGGTTTTAAGAAAAAGCTGTTCCTTAGGCATTTCCCGCTGTGAAAAGTAAACCTTAGCACCTATACATGCTGCTTAATTTTTTTTTGTTAAAGCCAAAACTTCAGATCCAAAACACAAGCTGCTTTTTTGAAGCCAGCAGCTAATTGATATTTTTCCACAAACAGCATCCAGTAAAGTTCTCTAATGGCCTTAAATCTTAATCACAGCTCTCGACTAGACATGACATCATGGCAACAGGTAGCCCATTTTGTTCCACTGGTCTTTAATCATCAAGATTACCATCATAACGGGTGAGTGGACCACTGGTTCAAAAAAGAAGGCTTCTCTGTGTGGAGAACTCAGATAAGGTATGTCTGCGCTGCAAATAGCCTGGAAACAGAAAGGAGAATGCTGTGTTCTTTTATTTTGATGATCTCAGATAAACCGCTTTTTGATTTATAAATGGAAGTTGCAATAACCATCAAAAATTTCATACAGAAGTGAAGATGCTTTCTAAATATGGTGCAAGAGAATAGACTGAACAACTTCAGATGGCTTTCAGACTTTAGATTCCCCAGATAATCAACAGTTATAGATTCAAACCATCACCAATAAGCAGAACGCTGCCAAAACACAATCAGCTCCCTGTCAACACATTCACTGCGCTCCTTCCTCTCTTCTCTTCTCCTTAGCCCTGCATGTTGGATGCCTCGGTGTCAGCCACACCAGTTATTCCCTTAATCCTAAACAGATTGGCTTCCGCCACAGAAGAAAACCCTCAGTCTGGCCGTCTCCTTGGCGCTTGCTCCGCAGAAACCCCATTAATCGGCAGCACATGGCGATAGGTTATGGAATGGATTATGGGCCCTGCAACGTATGTGGTCCACGGGCTGCTCTGATGGTTACATGGTGGCATTCAGGGACACACTTCCTAACGAGGAGACAGAATTGATCGGCACTGTTCTCACTTTTACAGCCTTCCAGACCAAAGGGGGAGGGGGACAGTTGTCAGTCATTCCTAATAGTTGCTACCCTCAACAGCGGAGTCAATGGCTTTCTCCCTGATGTGAACAGTGCATAGAAACTCATGCGGCGTGCTGAACGTGTAATTATCAAACTTGGAGCTGCTTATTAAGATGAGAAAGAGGACAAGGCGATTGTGTTTCTTTTATTTTTTGTTTCTCGGCACAATGGAGTAAGTGGAGGTCTGTGAAACCATGGTGAGGAAGAAGGATCTGAGAGGAGGAGGACAAGAGAGGGAGAGGGAGGAGGCACAGAGCGAGAGAGAGACATGGGGAGAAAGAGATAAAGGAGAAAGAGACAATCAAGCACACGCATACATGAACACTCACACACACACACAGAGTCAGAGAACATAATAGTGAGGTAACCGCAGTGTACTTTTTTTTTTTTTTTTTTTTGCTGCTGTATCAGTAGGTGGTATGTGCGAACATGTGCGCGTGTGTGCCTATAGTGTGTAACTCTTAAGGGGTGGGTGAAGTGCCATAAACACAGCTACAAGGCCTGCTCTATCGTTTGCACTGCACTCGTTGTCTTCCAAGAATGAAAAGTGACCAAAATTATCCAAGCATTCAGGGTGAACAGTGTGTGTGTGTGTGTGTGTGTGTGTGTGTGTGAGAGGTAGGGAATGTCCTGATTCAAGAGGAAAGGGTGAAAATTACACCTTTGTACACATGTCCTGAGAGTGGATCATACACTGGGTAGGTGTGACCTACCCAGACAACTGAAAATGAAGAACGGGGTGTGAGTGTGTGAGTGTGGGTTGTGCAGTGTAAGATATACATTTGGTTGGTTTGTCAACACAATGTCTCGGACTCAGAATTAATATAAATAAGTGACACATGTAAACACCACCATAATCAAGCACTGACTATGAAAAATGAAGCCACCATAGGAGAGTTGAAAGGTGTAGTTCCTCTAGTGGCCACTTGAGGCCGGCTCAAAAAGCAAATCAATCCCAGAGATCAAACTAACCTGTTTACACCTTATTACAAAAAGTGGTCTAGGCCTTGATAGCTACTTTTTCCCGTCATAACAACAGTATGGGGTGTGATTTTTCTTTTATAATACTTTTACGGTTTAAAGTTAGGAGCTAAACTGCTTTGACTGAGATGTGTGCTAACGCAAGTAGCTGATAGTTGTCTCCTATACCTCACCTCTGCTAAATAAAGTCACTGCCATGCTTGTGGTATTGGTGGCTTTTGGAACATTTTAATTAAATTATCTGACAAATGATATGGCTTGCACTAGCTGGTGATCTAGCACATTGCCCAGCTTGGCATCCTTGGCAGAAAGTCAAGCATGTTTTCAGCGGCTGCTGGACTCTCCCAGTGTTGTCCCTCGCCTCCAATCCTGTTTTTGATTTCCATGAGCAGAATCTGAAGGCGTAGATGGGGTGAGGAGGACGTCCATCACTTTGGGAAGCTCAGAATAGCATCCCTGCTGTGTGCAGATGATGTGGTTTTGTTGGCTTCATCAGTGTGACCTTCAGCGTGCACTGGAGTGGTTTGCAACTGAGTGTGCAAAGGCTGCGATGAGAGTCAGTGCATCCAAGTTTGAGGCCATGGTTCTCTGCCAGAAAACAGTGGAATGTGTTTTCTCAGTTGGGGGAGAGAGGCTGTCTTAAACAAGGCACTTTAAGTATCCTAGGATCTTACTCACGAGTGATAGGAAGGTGGAGCACAAGTGGGATTGGTGAGTTGGTGTGGCATCAGCAGTAATGTGGGCATTGTACCATAGTGCTGTGGTGAAGAGAGCTTTCAATTTACTAGCCCATCTATGTCCCAAGTCTCACCTAGGGTCATCAGATCTAGGTAATGGCCGAAAGAGTAACACAAGTGGCTAAAATGAGTTTCCTCGATATGATGGCTGGGCTCAGCATTAGCTGATAGAATGAGGAGCTTAGGCATCTGGTGGGATCTCAGAGTAGAGACACTGCTCTTGCATTTTGAAAGGAGACAGTTGAGGGGATTCGAGCATCTGGTTAGGTTGTCTGTTGGGTATCAGCCTTTGGAGGATTTCCATGTACACTCAATTGAGAGGAGACCCTGAGGTAGACCAGGAACCCACTAGAAAGATGATGTATTTCATGTGTGCCACTGTGACCCAACTTTGGATGGATGGATGGCCCCAAAAAAAGCCAACATACTCTATTATTGAAGTGTCAAAATGCAGAGGCCAGAAAGCAGTGGGTGACATCACAGTGGGTGTGTCTATCTTTTATATTCAGTCTATGAGCTCCACACGCTAGCAGTTAAATAAAAATACCAGTCAAATTAAGGGGATAACTTTGAACCCTACTTCCTACAAAAAATGTCTGTATTGTTTTAGGTGGTGGATAAAGTATCTTGTGTCTGCAACTTGAGTTATTCCACTTGTAGCAGCAAAACCATAGTGTGGAAAATGTCTGATTCATTCATCGCATACAAATGGTGAAGAAATATATCTCACTGAGTGAGACTTGACAGTGTTTTCAGGCATCTCACTGTATGAGCAAGCACACGTGACTGGGCATTAGGTCTGACTGTGTGTGTGTAGGCCTGTGTCTGTGCATGCAAGGCTGTAAACAATGGGTTTGGTTCATAGACCCCACTAGAATAAGCCCAAGGGCCAGAACGATGTCGGCCAAACAACAGCTCACACAGATGACTCCCTGGACTGATGCCCATTAGCTTCCTCCAGCCGGGCAGCTAGAGCTACTCTATGTTCTCTGGGCTTTTATGAGAAGTAATAAACAGACTCACCAGCAAAACTTGAGGATGCCTAACAGGCCATTTTGCACATAATACAGTTTTGAAAGATCTGCCTACTCACCCAGTAAATAGTTAGAATTAGATATGTTTTCACACCACTTGGTAGCAACTGACAACCTACAATGTAAGTGAAAATGTATGATTTGATAGATGTGGATGATCTTGTCCTTGTCACGCACATAAAAAAAAAAGTCATTTCAAGTTTACAGAATAAAAGCTTGGTGACATCAACCACCTCCATGCCATTTAGTGTCACGCAAATTAGACATAATTCAATTTCCTGCTATTTAACACTACTCCAAATCAGTTTGCTTTGATTTCATTGCTGCTAAAAGCTAACCTGAATAACACTGTATGCTGTACACAGCAGCAGTGTGCAGAGTTACTGCCGATATGGCCAGGTATGTTTTTATACGCTTATTATTCTAGGCTGCGAATGCTCACATAATGGAAGAGAAGAGGTGTTTCACTGAACGGGTCAACTCAAAGTTACATCATTCTAAACTCTTTATCATCTCTTCACAGAGTAAAAAGCATTTAAAATGTGCACTTTAACTACATGAGAGGATTTTGGTGATGGGGTGGGGGGACTACTATAAAACACCTGCATGCACATGGTTGTGTTTGTTCGGTTTATGAATTGCTTTTATAGTTTTATAAAAGAAACTGTAATAATAAAATGCCACTGAATTTCCTTTCACACACACATGTAGATACATAGTATGCTTTTTCCTTAAAAAATGTAGAGAAAGTCACTGATGTCAAATGTTAAGTCGACATCTTCGCAAACAGTATCCTGATGTTGAATTAACTGATCAAAAGACACAGGTGGGTGGGTCCCATCAGCGTTCCTACTAATGAACTATAATCTTATGTTTTCAGAAAATCTCCTTCTCCTCTGCGGTGATGGTGCCCTGTGTTTCCCCTTTGCATGTGTCGAGATCTGAGAACACAATCCCAGACTGCCTTGCTTTTGATCAAAGGTGCCGTGTGTTTTTTCATAAGGCCGAAAGTATGATAAAGGGGCTGCTGTTACAATTAGTGGGAAATTGTGCCTTTTTTCACTCCTGCACCCCCCCCCCCGCCCCTGAGCCTTGTCTTGTAAGCATTTTGGTCAGACAACTGCGGACGTGAGCACTGGCTCTGACCTCTGCTCAACGGTAATGATCGCACCTTCACCCCAGGCTTTTTTTTCTTCAAGAGATGATGACCCTGCATGTATGCTCTGGAGACATGACTAAGTCAGATGCTTGGGTGAGGGTGATATGATATACAACACGCCATTTGTGCTTGGCTAACATGCTGATTATAGTGCTAGATGAATGAGACATTTTCACCAACCCAAACATACACTGTTCATATTTACTGTGTTTTCCTGTCTCAATGTTACCTCAGTGGGAATGCAGGACTGAGTAGTTTGAAATGCTCATATCCCATATGCATGCATGGGAACGTGTCCTTTTTCACCCTGCAGTCCCCCCACCCGCATATCCCCACATCCACTTCCTGCTATCTCCAGGGCCAATCTAAAGCTGCGCTATTACGAGTCCTGTACTCAGCGTGTTGGCGGCCGATTTAGAACATCAACACCATCAATCAACCCGCCGATGGGGCCAACCAGCTGGCTGAACCGTCCTGTCCCACTGTCGGACAATTTGTCATCTGACGAGGCCAACTTGCGTTCAAACTACATCCAAACCTTTCTCCACTCTGTCTCACCCCTTGCTATAAACCTCTTTTGATTACTTTTAGACTCGCCCCTTTCAACTTCCTTGAAGCCTTGATGTCTCAACTCAGAACTGCCTCTTTACCAAAAGCTTTACAATTGTTTTCTTTCAGTCTCTCTGTATGAGGATAATTAAACTTATAGACTGATGTTTTTGTTGCTTTTCACAAGGGTGCAGCAGCCTTTTTAATTCACTGTTTTGCTGGAAATGTGCATTGGCCATTATGAATGTTTCCCCTTGTGCTTTATGCAGCTCACTGAGGTGGGTCATTATAGCCAACAAATAAACAACTAAACATGCAGTGGAGAAACCATGCGTCATAGTTCAATAAAAACACTGGATATACACATATAAACTAAGCAAATATTTGTTTTTATGTATGTTTCCTGTATACTTGAGCGATAATGATTGAGTAGAGCAGACTTTATATGTCAATAAAATTCATAGACACGGTTGATAAAAACTTCCTAAACTAATAAAACAGAGATGAGGTTTGTGTTCCAATTTATGCCATCTACTAATATGCCAAAGAAGGACACACTTCAGCTTTTTAAGATTTTAAGATACTGTTAAATTTTCTGGCATAATGGGAAATCAGATTTACTGCAGTTAAACATGTGACAAATGGCTTTCATAAATCTCCTCTAACAATGATGTCATGGATTCCCCATCA
Organism: Pterophyllum scalare; assembly: GCA_024447675.2. Lineage (NCBI taxonomy): Eukaryota > Metazoa > Chordata > Actinopteri > Cichliformes > Cichlidae > Pterophyllum > Pterophyllum scalare. Next base: position 149,567 of record JAMQGT020005337.1, read on the forward strand.
CCACACACACACACACACACACACACACACACACACACACACACGCATGCACACTTGCAGACACACACCCTATTAACTGCTCAGCCTTCACTGTCTTGCCTCATGTCTTCTTTGCTCTCTCTCTCCAAGCCAGCTGAGAGGCCCCTGGGGGCATGGAGGGGGCCTTAGAGTTGTCCAAACACCCCAAATGAAGGTCTGGGGAAGTTCCTTGCTCTTTTGTCTCTGCACGTCTATGTCAGAGGAACAAGTGCAACACAGTGCGCAGACTTGGGAGTGTGTCTACCGGGGTCATGATGTGGCTGTTTGGCGGTCGCTCACAGTCACGCTACCACATCTCCCCTTAGCGCCCCACTACCCTGGGCAGCCAGACACTCGTCCCCAGCTGCACAACTGGCTGCCCTTTACCAGTTCAATCAGCCAAGGTCACCAACAATCAACCAGTGATGATGCACATCTGTGTGTGTGGGCAGGAAGGTATGCAGCAAGGCTCCTCTGAATTCACCCACCACCACACACACACACTTTTGTACCACATACTGCACACACACCCAAACGCAAAAATAAATAAATAAATAAAATAAAAATCCTGTTGCAGCCTGCTGAAACCAAAAGCTGTGTGAAATCTAGATGATTAACTTTCAAGCCTGTGCAAGGGATTAACAAGAGTCTGCAGCAAATCACAGTCGACACGTCCAAATTTTGCAGCAAAAATGATTTCTGCTAAACAGAACCATACACCAAAACTGGGCGGCTTTTTACATGATCGCACGCAACTTTATTTGCCTGTAAATAATTTTCCAACATCCCATTCAAGAACTGGAGCATTTGATTTTAGTTTTATGAGGGCATGTTTTACAAATGATACACAAGCCAAGAGAAACTGTACCTGGCAGTCACACTGAAAAAGGCTTTCCTCACCTTCACTCAGTATTAATGAGTCCAGAAACAGCTCAGATTTGAAGCCAAACTAGATTACGTTCAGTGTGAAGGAGCCCCCAAATATATAGCATGACAAACTGCTAAAAAGATGCACAGCTATAGTTCATCACGTTAAACTGGGCATAACAGTTACTGTTAACTGTAGGCGCTGTTACTTTGATTAATTAAAGATACAAGCAGAATAGTTTTTATGCAACATTATAAAAACATCTCTGCATTAAATCAAACACTTCCAGTTGCAACTTGTGTGATTTTTTTTGGATAACTGGAAGAAGAATGTGTTTAGGGTGCATGAGGGAGCGTTTGGGTGAAATTATAACAAGCATAAATTGGACCCTTGGCATTGGCCTTTCTTTGAAAAGTCTTAATGACAAATCACCACTTTCCCTTTCACCTCCTAGTGTTTCATCTGGGCTCTACCCAGGGTGCTCTGCTCCGATCCTGCAGCACCGAGCTGCTTAAGCCTCGCCCATGGCCATTTTCTCAAGAAAGCATTTTTGGTTTTACGCCTGCCTGGACTTCAGTGCTAAACTGACTTTTTGGTGTTACTGTTACTGCAATTTGAAAGGGCAGACTGGCAAAGTGTGTGGGAACTTTCAATGTTTTTGTATCATCATACTCAGGTTCTTTGACATACATGACTAAGAACCAAACCAAAGAAAAAATACATGTGAAGTGTATTCTGCTTTCCTCTAAATTTGTAGATGTTTTTCCCTTCTTCTTCTGAAACCTGTGATAAAAAAGACATGCTATGAGTCTTATTGAAGAACAAATAAGAAACAATAAAAACTTCACCCAGGGTGTGGAAGGGCTCTAATGGCTACATTTTTTTTTTTAAATCAAGAAAACTTGCAGTAAAAATAATAACACCTTTCACAGGTAATCTAAATTGATAGCAGTGGTGTAAAGGTAATGACAACTGGTAAAGATCAATGAAGTATTTGACTTTTAAAAAAAAACAACTTGAATTTAAAGGCACTGCTCAATTGGAAGACTCCAGTTTAGCTCCACGTCATTTCTACCCTGTGGATAATGTTGAGTTATTATGATGCAAATTAACAGGATATAGTGCTAATAAAGAGGTCTGTTTTAGGCTGAACAAACACGCAACCCTTCACCTCAGTACAAAAGAGAGGCTTGTGCCCCATTCACAACATGAGACCTGACTGATAGTTGAGGGATCCCAAAGCTAAATCCAAGCCCAGGTGACCACCAGCAATCCCTGTCTGCAGCCTCGTCTTGACGGTCTAACTACTTAATAAGTGGCTGTCCCAGGTTTCCTGGACATAGTCCAGACCCACAGAGGCCCCGCTGGAATGGACGCCCAAAAGCATAAGAAGGGCTTCATTTATCAATCAGACCAATCACAGACCTTTCCGGGGCTATGGACGGACACATGTTGGGGATTAGTCTTGTGGAATTCAGTACAGCTAAACTGTGGCGACTCAGTGGGCGGAGAGATTATAGCAAATCAACAACAAAAAGAGTTAGATTAAACTTCAGCTGCAGCTGGATTGATGTGGCATTGGTATCACCTGTCAATGTAAATTCAAGAAACTATGTAACTTAAAGTGCAGCTGCAAACAATAAATGCAAAAGTAGATAAGAATTTTAACGCAGTGGCAAAACCCCCAACCGCATTAAAACGAGCAATGCTGCATTTTACCACTTACTAAGAGAAATAAATGTGTTTTTGATTCTCTTAGGAGTTCCATACATTTGCTTTAGGCATCTGTAATCTTGTATAAATGTATCTGGTTCAAGCAATTCCATATCTGTTAGTTTAGGATTACCAAATACATGCAGACAGACACACATCTTCCATGATCCCATGCCATGTCCACAGCATTGTAACTGCAAGCCTAAGCACTGTGACATCACTGCATTATAAATGAGGTTCTGAAAGCTTGGAGTAGATAATTGTTGTTAGCCAGGCAGCACACGCTGCGGAGCTGTGCAACTGATTTAGAAGCTGATGGAGAGAGGTGAGCCGTCACCGTCACCTCTGGCATGTTGTGTCATTCCTGCTCATTTCCATCTCTGTACACAGACGACAGATGAGGCTCTGACAGGTGTCAGAGAAGAGCAGAGCAGGTCTTGTCAGTCACTCACTGAACCCCCACCCCCCCTGTGTCAGGACATGCACACTTAGACATACCATGACTATAACTAGAGAGAGAGGGAGGTGTGTCTGTTTCTGTGTGTGATGGATAGAGAAATAGAAAATGACTGGGGAAAGGCAGAAAGTGGGAGACAGGAGAGGCATGAGTGATGATAGATATGGGTGCAACAAACAATATGTAATGATCCTCTTAAAATATCATGCAGGCAAAAGAAAAAGAATGTCTAGTGTATAAAGATAAGGGAAGATGTATTTGGTCGGCACATTGGCAGATAACTAAAAAATTTTTTTCTTTTTTAAGCAAAGAGGTTAGAAATCCAGGTAGCCAGCATTTCTTCATGGACATGTGACATGTGTCATCCCTCACAAAGCCCTATTGTGATGCTGATCTTGGAACACGTCACAGCACAATAGATGCACTTCGGGCCGAAATCAGCCAAGGCTCAATAAGCATGACGGAGAGAGAACATTTGTCATTTGACTTTCATGTCAAGCATGGCCCAAAATTAAAAGAACTGTGCCATTATTTATGTGCT